>JAUIMM010002248.1:0-243413 GCA_031769625.1 Taudactylus pleione | reverse complement strand
CAGTCATTTCTCAGCAGATGCTGCAACGGACTGTGCACTATAAGGGTCACCCACCGCACACGTTATACGGCCTCCTCACACCCTTTCCAAGTGTCTGACCTCAAAGTGATGGTCTACATTGCTGGACACCATATTATCCAGTATCAGGTCAGTGCCATAAGTCTGGAGCCATAACCAAAATGCATCTGTTGTTTGGCTGCAATGTCATAGTGAATCCTGCATGTCTGCACTTTTTTTTACTACATGGCCACGCAGCAAACATAGGAACTGGCTGCAGCGCAAGATGTTCACCTGCGGTGACCTTAACGGCATCAGCTGGTTGGCTAAAGGTTGATGCGAGTTCGGTATGTTTTGTCGACAGTAACAATGTTGACAGTCATTATATAGACACCGTAATGTCGACAAGAACAACATATTGACAGACAAAATGTCCTCATGCTCAGAATGTTGACAACCACAATGTTGACACTAACAAAAGGCCGACATGTTCAAATTGTGGACAGCCAAAATGTTGACAGGTGCATAATGTTGACACCCAATTCCAGACCTTAACCCTAAGATTTCTATTGTGGACATTTTGACGGTGTCGTTATTTCATACGGCAGCATTTTAGCTGTGTCGACAGTTCATGTGTTGTCATTTAGACTGCGCCAGCATTTTGCAGGTGTTGACATGTGGGGTGTGGACATTTTAGCCATATTGACATGATGGTATTGACCTTTTGACTGTCAAGATTGCGATTTCCCACATGATGACAACATCCCAGGTTGATGGTCCCTGGTGAGTCCACAGACCAGCTGTTGGCGGAAGAAAGATGCCAGAACCCAACGGAAGAGGATACGCTAGATTGGTGCGGGCACCTGGAGACACACCAATCAGAAGGTACCTGATCTTGTCTGAGCACTCAAACTGAGCAGGCTTGGGCCTGGTCACTCTCTGGAAGGCAGATGACTTGGAACACTCGGAGCTATGTTTTGCTTTTTTTCTTCTTCTCTGTTGGAGCTGGGGCCAGTAGGAGGCCATCTTCTCTAGGCCCTTTGTGGGGGCCCACTTCTCCAATGTTACCACAGCAGTAGCAGCACCTGAAGTGCACAGGAATGGTTGTGTAACACCAATGCTAATTCCAGACACCTGTCTGAGTCTACAATTTGTTCCTGGCTTCCATCATCCCTCCACCCATGGCCTGGACTCTGAAAAAGAAAGAAAGCCTTCAACGCAGCCCAAGCTTTCAGCCGGCCACAGTAAGAGAGCCACCATTCCATGTCACCGAGCAGACGAGCGCTGTCCCGATGAAGGCTTTCTCTAGCCCTTCCCATTCTGTGATAGACGTCGCCGATGCCAGCCATTGCCCAAGTCACGAAAGCAAGCAAGAAAGCCAGCGCTTACCTACTAAGGGCCTGTGAGAAAGCAGGCTGAAGGGAAAGCTGCCCGCTTAGTCATCCAGGTGTGATTGCCTTGCCGCTGTAGGGCGCTAGGGGCCAGACATCTGTGAAGATAGAAGAACGTGTTTGAGATGCTGCTGATTAGTAAAATGAATGAGAGAAGTAAGCCAAAGTAAGGCCGGTTGTGAGAGTATGTTTGTGTGGGCAATAAGGAGGAAAAAATGAGGGAGTAAAAAAGGCTTAAAGAGGCAGCAGCAGCAGCAGGAAGATGTGGCTAGACGAGAGGGTTGGAGGGAGAGAGCCCAGTGCTGTGATGCAGACAGCAAGCAACGTGTGGAAGGTAGTGAATAGCAAGGAGCAGCTGGGCTGGAGAGGTGGATCCTGGCTGCTGCTGGTGACAAGTAGAAAAGGAGCAAGTGAGAGTCTGGTCTCTGCCTACGGCCACACCACCCTGAACACGCCCGATCTCGTCTGATCTCGGAAGCTAAGCAGGGTCAGGCCTGGTTAGTACTTGGATGGGAGACCGCCTGGGAATACCAGGTGCTGTAGGCTTTTGCTTTTTTACTCTGCAACCAGCAGGGGTCGCTCTTCACAGCTTCTCAATCTTCTTCACTTTTTCAAATGCACACTTCTCTCTTTCTTTTACTCACTCACTCACTCACTCACTCACTCACTCACTCATTCATGCCTTTATTCACTTATTTATGACTGCTGCACATCCAGCTCTTTCCAAAACTACACTCAAACTTCACCATTATGTCACCTACTTCTTTTTTCATGCATACAACCCAAAGCATCTAGCACTCTCTCAGCAGCAGCAACCCCATTCCCAACATGGCTGACAGGGCACACACAACTAGGCCGCACTTAGCAGCGCCTTACGTCCCACCTAGGGTTTCCGGCGCAGTCATTTCTCAGCAGATGCTGCAACGGACTGTGCACTATAAGGGTCACCCACCGCACACGTTATACGGCCTCCTCACACCCTTTCCAAGTGTCTGACCTCAAAGTGATGGTCTACATTGCTGGACACCATATTATCCAGTATCAGGTCAGTGCCATAAGTCTGGAGCCATAACCAAAATGCATCTGTTGTTTGGCTGCAATGTCATAGTGAATCCTGCATGTCTGCACTTTTTTTTACTACACGGCCATGCAGCAAACATAGGAACTGGCTGCAGCGCAAGATGTTCACCTGCGGTGACCTTAACGGCATCAGCTGGTTGGCTAAAGGTTGATGCGAGTTCGGTATGTTTTGTCGACAGTAACAATGTTGACAGTCATTATATAGACACCGTAATGTCGACAAGAACAACATATTGACAGACAAAATGTCCTCATGCTCAGAATGTTGACAACCACAATGTTGACACTAACAAAAGGCCGACATGTTCAAATTGTGGACAGCCAAAATGTTGACAGGTGCATAATGTTGACACCCAATTCCAGACCTTAACCCTAAGATTTCTATTGTGGACATTTTGACGGTGTCGTTATTTCATACGGCAGCATTTTAGCTGTGTCGACAGTTCATGTGTTGTCATTTAGACTGCGCCAGCATTTTGCAGGTGTTGACATGTGGGGTGTGGACATTTTAGCCATATTGACATGATGGTATTGACCTTTTGACTGTCAAGATTGCGATTTCCCACATGATGACAACATCCCAGGTTGATGGTCCCTGGTGAGTCCACAGACCAGCTGTTGGCGGAAGAAAGATGCCAGAACCCAACGGAAGAGGATACGCTAGATTGGTGCGGGCACCTGGAGACACACCAATCAGAAGGTACCTGATCTTGTCTGAGCACTCAAACTGAGCAGGCTTGGGCCTGGTCACTCTCTGGAAGGCAGATGACTTGGAACACTCGGAGCTATGTTTTGCTTTTTTTCTTCTTCTCTGTTGGAGCTGGGGCCAGTAGGAGGCCATCTTCTCTAGGCCCTTTGTGGGGGCCCACTTCTCCAATGTTACCACAGCAGTAGCAGCACCTGAAGTGCACAGGAATGGTTGTGTAACACCAATGCTAATTCCAGACACCTGTCTGAGTCTACAATTTGTTCCTGGCTTCCATCATCCCTCCACCCATGGCCTGGACTCTGAAAAAGAAAGAAAGCCTTCAACGCAGCCCAAGCTTTC
This sequence comes from Taudactylus pleione, assembly GCA_031769625.1. Classification (NCBI taxonomy): domain Eukaryota; kingdom Metazoa; phylum Chordata; class Amphibia; order Anura; family Myobatrachidae; genus Taudactylus; species Taudactylus pleione. The sequence goes on along the minus strand of JAUIMM010002248.1, from coordinate 239,897 downwards.
AGCCGGCCACAGTAAGAGAGCCACCATTCCATGTCACCGAGCAGACGAGCGCTGTCCCGATGAAGGCTTTCTCTAGCCCTTCCCATTCTGTGATAGACGTCGCCGATGCCAGCCATTGCCCAAGTCACGAAAGCAAGCAAGAAAGCCAGCGCTTACCTACTAAGGGCCTGTGAGAAAGCAGGCTGAAGGGAAAGCTGCCCGCTTAGTCATCCAGGTGTGATTGCCTTGCCGCTGTAGGGCGCTAGGGGCCAGACATCTGTGAAGATAGAAGAACGTGTTTGAGATGCTGCTGATTAGTAAAATGAATGAGAGAAGTAAGCCAAAGTAAGGCAGGTTGTGAGAGTATGTTTGTGTTGGGCAATAAGGAGGAAAAAAAGAGGGACTAAAAAAGGCTTAAAGAGGCAGCAGCAGCAGTAGCAAGATGTGGCTAGACGAGAGGGTTGGAGGGAGAGAGCCCAGTGCTGTGATGCAGACAGCAAGCAACGTGTGGAAGGTAGTAAATAGCAAGGAGCAGCTGGGCTGGAGAGGTGGATCCTGGCTGCTGCTGGTGACAAGTAGAAAAGGAGCAAGTGAGAGCCTGGTCTCTGCCTACGGCCACACCACCCTGAACACGCCCGATCTCGTCTGATCTCGGAAGCTAAGCAGGGTCAGGCCTGGTTAGTACTTGGATGGGAGACCGCCTGGGAATACCAGGTGCTGTAGGCTTTTGCTTTTTTACTCTGCAACCAGCAGGGGTCGCTCTTCACAGCTTCTCAATCTTCTTCACTTTTTCAAATGCACACTTCTCTCTTTCTTTTACTCACTCACTCACTCACTCACTCACTCATTCATGCCTTTATTCACTTATTTATGACTGCTGCACATCCAGCTCTTTCCAAAACTACACTCAAACTTCACCATTATGTCACCTACTTCTTTTTTCATGCATACAACCCAAAGCATCTAGCACTCTCTCAGCAGCAGCAACCCCATTCCCAACATGGCTGACAGGGCACACACAACTAGGCCGCACTTAGCAGCGCCTTACGTCCCACCTAGGGTTTCCGGCGCAGTCATTTCTCAGCAGATGCTGCAACGGACTGTGCACTATAAGGGTCACCCACCGCACACGTTATACGGCCTCCTCACACCCTTTCCAAGTGTCTGACCTCAAAGTGATGGTCTACATTGCTGGACACCATATTATCCAGTATCAGGTCAGTGCCATAAGTCTGGAGCCATAACCAAAATGCATCTGTTGTTTGGCTGCAATGTCATAGTGAATCCTGCATGTCTGCACTTTTTTTTACTACATGGCCACGCAGCAAACATAGGAACTGGCTGCAGCGCAAGATGTTCACCTGCGGTGACCTTAACGGCATCAGCTGGTTGGCTAAAGGTTGATGCGAGTTCGGTATGTTTTGTCGACAGTAACAATGTTGACAGTCATTATATAGACACCGTAATGTCGACAAGAACAACATATTGACAGACAAAATGTCCTCATGCTCAGAATGTTGACAACCACAATGTTGACACTAACAAAAGGCCGACATGTTCAAATTGTGGACAGCCAAAATGTTGACAGGTGCATAATGTTGACACCCAATTCCAGACCTTAACCCTAAGATTTCTATTGTGGACATTTTGACGGTGTCGTTATTTCATACGGCAGCATTTTAGCTGTGTCGACAGTTCATGTGTTGTCATTTAGACTGCGCCAGCATTTTGCAGGTGTTGACATGTGGGGTGTGGACATTTTAGCCATATTGACATGATGGTATTGACCTTTTGACTGTCAAGATTGCGATTTCCCACATGATGACAACATCCCAGGTTGATGGTCCCTGGTGAGTCCACAGACCAGCTGTTGGCGGAAGAAAGATGCCAGAACCCAACGGAAGAGGATACGCTAGATTGGTGCGGGCACCTGGAGACACACCAATCAGAAGGTACCTGATCTTGTCTGAGCACTCAAACTGAGCAGGCTTGGGCCTGGTCACTCTCTGGAAGGCAGATGACTTGGAACACTCGGAGCTATGTTTTGCTTTTTTTCTTCTTCTCTGTTGGAGCTGGGGCCAGTAGGAGGCCATCTTCTCTAGGCCCTTTGTGGGGGCCCACTTCTCCAATGTTACCACAGCAGTAGCAGCACCTGAAGTGCACAGGAATGGTTGTGTAACACCAATGCTAATTCCAGACACCTGTCTGAGTCTACAATTTGTTCCTGGCTTCCATCATCCCTCCACCCATGGCCTGGACTCTGAAAAAGAAAGAAAGCCTTCAACGCAGCCCAAGCTTTCAGCCGGCCACAGTAAGAGAGCCACCATTCCATGTCACCGAGCAGACGAGCGCTGTCCCGATGAAGGCTTTCTCTAGCCCTTCCCATTCTGTGATAGACGTCGCCGATGCCAGCCATTGCCCAAGTCACGAAAGCAAGCAAGAAAGCCAGCGCTTACCTACTAAGGGCCTGTGAGAAAGCAGGCTGAAGGGAAAGCTGCCCGCTTAGTCATCCAGGTGTGATTGCCTTGCCGCTGTAGGGCGCTAGGGGCCAGACATCTGTGAAGATAGAAGAACGTGTTTGAGATGCTGCTGATTAGTAAAATGAATGAGAGAAGTAAGCCAAAGTAAGGCCGGTTGTGAGAGTATGTTTGTGTGGGCAATAAGGAGGAAAAAAAGAGGGAGTAAAAAAGGCTTAAAGAGGCAGCAGCAGCAGCAGGAAGATGTGGCTAGACGAGAGGGTTGGAGGGAGAGAGCCCAGTGCTGTGATGCAGACAGCAAGCAACGTGTGGAAGGTAGTGAATAGCAAGGAGCAGCTGGGCTGGAGAGGTGGATCCTGGCTGCTGCTGGTGACAAGTAGAAAAGGAGCAAGTGAGAGTCTGGTCTCTGCCTACGGCCACACCACCCTGAACACGCCCGATCTCGTCTGATCTCGGAAGCTAAGCAGGGTCAGGCCTGGTTAGTACTTGGATGGGAGACCGCCTGGGAATACCAGGTGCTGTAGGCTTTTGCTTTTTTACTCTGCAACCAGCAGGGGTCGCTCTTCACAGCTTCTCAATCTTCTTCACTTTTTCAAATGCACACTTCTCTCTTTCTTTTACTCACTCACTCACTCACTCACTCACTCACTCACTCACTCACTCATTCATGCCTTTATTCACTTATTTATGACTGCTGCACATCCAGCTCTTTCCAAAACTACACTCAAACTTCACCATTATGTCACCTACTTCTTTTTTCATGCATACAACCCAAAGCATCTAGCACTCTCTCAGCAGCAGCAACCCCATTCCCAACATGGCTGACAGGGCACACACAACTAGGCCGCACTTAGCAGCGCCTTACGTCCCACCTAGGGTTTCCGGCGCAGTCATTTCTCAGCAGATGCTGCAACGGACTGTGCACTATAAGGGTCACCCACCGCACACGTTATACGGCCTCCTCACACCCTTTCCAAGTGTCTGACCTCAAAGTGATGGTCTACATTGCTGGACACCATATTATCCAGTATCAGGTCAGTGCCATAAGTCTGGAGCCATAACCAAAATGCATCTGTTGTTTGGCTGCAATGTCATAGTGAATCCTGCATGTCTGCACTTTTTTTTACTACACGGCCACGCAGCAAACATAGGAACTGGCTGCAGCGCAAGATGTTCACCTGCGGTGACCTTAACGGCATCAGCTGGTTGGCTAAAGGTTGATGCGAGTTCGGTATGTTTTGTCGACAGTAACAATGTTGACAGTCATTATATAGACACCGTAATGTCGACAAGAACAACATATTGACAGACAAAATGTCCTCATGCTCAGAATGTTGACAACCACAATGTTGACACTAACAAAAGGCCGACATGTTCAAATTGTGGACAGCCAAAATGTTGACAGGTGCATAATGTTGACACCCAATTCCAGACCTTAACCCTAAGATTTCTATTGTGGACATTTTGACGGTGTCGTTATTTCATACGGCAGCATTTTAGCTGTGTCGACAGTTCATGTGTTGTCATTTAGACTGCGCCAGCATTTTGCAGGTGTTGACATGTGGGGTGTGGACATTTTAGCCATATTGACATGATGGTATTGACCTTTTGACTGTCAAGATTGCGATTTCCCACATGATGACAACATCCCAGGTTGATGGTCCCTGGTGAGTCCACAGACCAGCTGTTGGCGGAAGAAAGATGCCAGAACCCAACGGAAGAGGATACGCTAGATTGGTGCGGGCACCTGGAGACACACCAATCAGAAGGTACCTGATCTTGTCTGAGCACTCAAACTGAGCAGGCTTGGGCCTGGTCACTCTCTGGAAGGCAGATGACTTGGAACACTCGGAGCTATGTTTTGCTTTTTTTCTTCTTCTCTGTTGGAGCTGGGGCCAGTAGGAGGCCATCTTCTCTAGGCCCTTTGTGGGGGCCCACTTCTCCAATGTTACCACAGCAGTAGCAGCACCTGAAGTGCACAGGAATGGTTGTGTAACACCAATGCTAATTCCAGACACCTGTCTGAGTCTACAATTTGTTCCTGGCTTCCATCATCCCTCCACCCATGGCCTGGACTCTGAAAAAGAAAGAAAGCCTTCAACGCAGCCCAAGCTTTCAGCCGGCCACAGTAAGAGAGCCACCATTCCATGTCACCGAGCAGACGAGCGCTGTCCCGATGAAGGCTTTCTCTAGCCCTTCCCATTCTGTGATAGACGTCGCCGATGCCAGCCATTGCCCAAGTCACGAAAGCAAGCAAGAAAGCCAGCGCTTACCTACTAAGGGCCTGTGAGAAAGCAGGCTGAAGGGAAAGCTGCCCGCTTAGTCATCCAGGTGTGATTGCCTTGCCGCTGTAGGGCGCTAGGGGCCAGACATCTGTGAAGATAGAAGAACGTGTTTGAGATGCTGCTGATTAGTAAAATGAATGAGAGAAGTAAGCCAAAGTAAGGCCGGTTGTGAGAGTATGTTTGTGTGGGCAATAAGGAGGAAAAAATGAGGGAGTAAAAAAGGCTTAAAGAGGCAGCAGCAGCAGCAGGAAGATGTGGCTAGACGAGAGGGTTGGAGGGAGAGAGCCCAGTGCTGTGATGCAGACAGCAAGCAACGTGTGGAAGGTAGTGAATAGCAAGGAGCAGCTGGGCTGGAGAGGTGGATCCTGGCTGCTGCTGGTGACAAGTAGAAAAGGAGCAAGTGAGAGTCTGGTCTCTGCCTACGGCCACACCACCCTGAACACGCCCGATCTCGTCTGATCTCGGAAGCTAAGCAGGGTCAGGCCTGGTTAGTACTTGGATGGGAGACCGCCTGGGAATACCAGGTGCTGTAGGCTTTTGCTTTTTTACTCTGCAACCAGCAGGGGTCGCTCTTCACAGCTTCTCAATCTTCTTCACTTTTTCAAATGCACACTTCTCTCTTTCTTTTACTCACTCACTCACTCACTCACTCACTCACTCACTCATTCATGCCTTTATTCACTTATTTATGACTGCTGCACATCCAGCTCTTTCCAAAACTACACTCAAACTTCACCATTATGTCACCTACTTCTTTTTTCATGCATACAACCCAAAGCATCTAGCACTCTCTCAGCAGCAGCAACCCCATTCCCAACATGGCTGACAGGGCACACACAACTAGGCCGCACTTAGCAGCGCCTTACGTCCCACCTAGGGTTTCCGGCGCAGTCATTTCTCAGCAGATGCTGCAACGGACTGTGCACTATAAGGGTCACCCACCGCACACGTTATACGGCCTCCTCACACCCTTTCCAAGTGTCTGACCTCAAAGTGATGGTCTACATTGCTGGACACCATATTATCCAGTATCAGGTCAGTGCCATAAGTCTGGAGCCATAACCAAAATGCATCTGTTGTTTGGCTGCAATGTCATAGTGAATCCTGCATGTCTGCACTTTTTTTTACTACACGGCCACGCAGCAAACATAGGAACTGGCTGCAGCGCAAGATGTTCACCTGCGGTGACCTTAACGGCATCAGCTGGTTGGCTAAAGGTTGATGCGAGTTCGGTATGTTTTGTCGACAGTAACAATGTTGACAGTCATTATATAGACACCGTAATGTCGACAAGAACAACATATTGACAGACAAAATGTCCTCATGCTCAGAATGTTGACAACCACAATGTTGACACTAACAAAAGGCCGACATGTTCAAATTGTGGACAGCCAAAATGTTGACAGGTGCATAATGTTGACACCCAATTCCAGACCTTAACCCTAAGATTTCTATTGTGGACATTTTGACGGTGTCGTTATTTCATACGGCAGCATTTTAGCTGTGTCGACAGTTCATGTGTTGTCATTTAGACTGCGCCAGCATTTTGCAGGTGTTGACATGTGGGGTGTGGACATTTTAGCCATATTGACATGATGGTATTGACCTTTTGACTGTCAAGATTGCGATTTCCCACATGATGACAACATCCCAGGTTGATGGTCCCTGGTGAGTCCACAGACCAGCTGTTGGCGGAAGAAAGATGCCAGAACCCAACGGAAGAGGATACGCTAGATTGGTGCGGGCACCTGGAGACACACCAATCAGAAGGTACCTGATCTTGTCTGAGCACTCAAACTGAGCAGGCTTGGGCCTGGTCACTCTCTGGAAGGCAGATGACTTGGAACACTCGGAGCTATGTTTTGCTTTTTTTCTTCTTCTCTGTTGGAGCTGGGGCCAGTAGGAGGCCATCTTCTCTAGGCCCTTTGTGGGGGCCCACTTCTCCAATGTTACCACAGCAGTAGCAGCACCTGAAGTGCACAGGAATGGTTGTGTAACACCAATGCTAATTCCAGACACCTGTCTGAGTCTACAATTTGTTCCTGGCTTCCATCATCCCTCCACCCATGGCCTGGACTCTGAAAAAGAAAGAAAGCCTTCAACGCAGCCCAAGCTTTCAGCCGGCCACAGTAAGAGAGCCACCATTCCATGTCACCGAGCAGACGAGCGCTGTCCCGAAGAAGGCTTTCTCTAGCCCTTCCCATTCTGTGATAGACGTCGCCGATGCCAGCCATTGCCCAAGTCACGAAAGCAAGCAAGAAAGCCAGCGCTTACCTACTAAGGGCCTGTGAGAAAGCAGGCTGAAGGGAAAGCTGCCCGCTTAGTCATCCAGGTGTGATTGCCTTGCCGCTGTAGGGCGCTAGGGGCCAGACATCTGTGAAGATAGAAGAACGTGTTTGAGATGCTGCTGATTAGTAAAATGAATGAGAGAAGTAAGCCAAAGTAAGGCAGGTTGTGAGAGTATGTTTGTGTTGGGCAATAAGGAGGAAAAAAAGAGGGAGTAAAAAAGGCTTAAAGAGGCAGCAGCAGCAGTAGCAAGATGTGGCTAGACGAGAGGGTTGGAGGGAGAGAGCCCAGTGCTGTGATGCAGACAGCAAGCAACGTGTGGAAGGTAGTAAATAGCAAGGAGCAGCTGGGCTGGAGAGGTGGATCCTGGCTGCTGCTGGTGACAAGTAGAAAAGGAGCAAGTGAGAGCCTGGTCTCTGCCTACGGCCACACCACCCTGAACACGCCCGATCTCGTCTGATCTCGGAAGCTAAGCAGGGTCAGGCCTGGTTAGTACTTGGATGGGAGACCGCCTGGGAATACCAGGTGCTGTAGGCTTTTGCTTTTTTACTCTGCAACCAGCAGGGGTCGCTCTTCACAGCTTCTCAATCTTCTTCACTTTTTCAAATGCACACTTCTCTCTTTCTTTTACTCACTCACTCACTCACTCACTCACTCATTCATGCCTTTATTCACTTATTTATGACTGCTGCACATCCAGCTCTTTCCAAAACTACACTCAAACTTCACCATTATGTCACCTACTTCTTTTTTCATGCATACAACCCAAAGCATCTAGCACTCTCTCAGCAGCAGCAACCCCATTCCCAACATGGCTGACAGGGCACACACAACTAGGCCGCACTTAGCAGCGCCTTACGTCCCACCTAGGGTTTCCGGCGCAGTCATTTCTCAGCAGATGCTGCAACGGACTGTGCACTATAAGGGTCACCCACCGCACACGTTATACGGCCTCCTCACACCCTTTCCAAGTGTCTGACCTCAAAGTGATGGTCTACATTGCTGGACACCATATTATCCAGTATCAGGTCAGTGCCATAAGTCTGGAGCCATAACCAAAATGCATCTGTTGTTTGGCTGCAATGTCATAGTGAATCCTGCATGTCTGCACTTTTTTTTACTACATGGCCACGCAGCAAACATAGGAACTGGCTGCAGCGCAAGATGTTCACCTGCGGTGACCTTAACGGCATCAGCTGGTTGGCTAAAGGTTGATGCGAGTTCGGTATGTTTTGTCGACAGTAACAATGTTGACAGTCATTATATAGACACCGTAATGTCGACAAGAACAACATATTGACAGACAAAATGTCCTCATGCTCAGAATGTTGACAACCACAATGTTGACACTAACAAAAGGCCGACATGTTCAAATTGTGGACAGCCAAAATGTTGACAGGTGCATAATGTTGACACCCAATTCCAGACCTTAACCCTAAGATTTCTATTGTGGACATTTTGACGGTGTCGTTATTTCATACGGCAGCATTTTAGCTGTGTCGACAGTTCATGTGTTGTCATTTAGACTGCGCCAGCATTTTGCAGGTGTTGACATGTGGGGTGTGGACATTTTAGCCATATTGACATGATGGTATTGACCTTTTGACTGTCAAGATTGCGATTTCCCACATGATGACAACATCCCAGGTTGATGGTCCCTGGTGAGTCCACAGACCAGCTGTTGGCGGAAGAAAGATGCCAGAACCCAACGGAAGAGGATACGCTAGATTGGTGCGGGCACCTGGAGACACACCAATCAGAAGGTACCTGATCTTGTCTGAGCACTCAAACTGAGCAGGCTTGGGCCTGGTCACTCTCTGGAAGGCAGATGACTTGGAACACTCGGAGCTATGTTTTGCTTTTTTTCTTCTTCTCTGTTGGAGCTGGGGCCAGTAGGAGGCCATCTTCTCTAGGCCCTTTGTGGGGGCCCACTTCTCCAATGTTACCACAGCAGTAGCAGCACCTGAAGTGCACAGGAATGGTTGTGTAACACCAATGCTAATTCCAGACACCTGTCTGAGTCTACAATTTGTTCCTGGCTTCCATCATCCCTCCACCCATGGCCTGGACTCTGAAAAAGAAAGAAAGCCTTCAACGCAGCCCAAGCTTTCAGCCGGCCACAGTAAGAGAGCCACCATTCCATGTCACCGAGCAGACGAGCGCTGTCCCGATGAAGGCTTTCTCTAGCCCTTCCCATTCTGTGATAGACGTCGCCGATGCCAGCCATTGCCCAAGTCACGAAAGCAAGCAAGAAAGCCAGCGCTTACCTACTAAGGGCCTGTGAGAAAGCAGGCTGAAGGGAAAGCTGCCCGCTTAGTCATCCAGGTGTGATTGCCTTGCCGCTGTAGGGCGCTAGGGGCCAGACATCTGTGAAGATAGAAGAACGTGTTTGAGATGCTGCTGATTAGTAAAATGAATGAGAGAAGTAAGCCAAAGTAAGGCCGGTTGTGAGAGTATGTTTGTGTGGGCAATAAGGAGGAAAAAATGAGGGAGTAAAAATGGCTTAAAGAGGCAGCAGCAGCAGTAGCAAGATGTGGCTAGACGAGAGGGTTGGAGGGAGAGAGCCCAGTGCTGTGATGCAGACAGCAAGCAACGTGTGGAAGGTAGTAAATAGCAAGGAGCAGCTGGGCTGGAGAGGTGGATCCTGGCTGCTGCTGGTGACAAGTAGAAAAGGAGCAAGTGAGAGCCTGGTCTCTGCCTACGGCCACACCACCCTGAACACGCCCGATCTCGTCTGATCTCGGAAGCTAAGCAGGGTCAGGCCTGGTTAGTACTTGGATGGGAGACCGCCTGGGAATACCAGGTGCTGTAGGCTTTTGCTTTTTTACTCTGCAACCAGCAGGGGTCGCTCTTCACAGCTTCTCAATCTTCTTCACTTTTTCAAATGCACACTTCTCTCTTTCTTTTACTCACTCACTCACTCACTCACTCACTCATTCATGCCTTTATTCACTTATTTATGACTGCTGCACATCCAGCTCTTTCCAAAACTACACTCAAACTTCACCATTATGTCACCTACTTCTTTTTTCATGCATACAACCCAAAGCATCTAGCACTCTCTCAGCAGCAGCAACCCCATTCCCAACATGGCTGACAGGGCACACACAACTAGGCCGCACTTAGCAGCGCCTTACGTCCCACCTAGGGTTTCCGGCGCAGTCATTTCTCAGCAGATGCTGCAACGGACTGTGCACTATAAGGGTCACCCACCGCACACGTTATACGGCCTCCTCACACCCTTTCCAAGTGTCTGACCTCAAAGTGATGGTCTACATTGCTGGACACCATATTATCCAGTATCAGGTCAGTGCCATAAGTCTGGAGCCATAACCAAAATGCATCTGTTGTTTGGCTGCAATGTCATAGTGAATCCTGCATGTCTGCACTTTTTTTTACTACATGGCCACGCAGCAAACATAGGAACTGGCTGCAGCGCAAGATGTTCACCTGCGGTGACCTTAACGGCATCAGCTGGTTGGCTAAAGGTTGATGCGAGTTCGGTATGTTTTGTCGACAGTAACAATGTTGACAGTCATTATATAGACACCGTAATGTCGACAAGAACAACATATTGACAGACAAAATGTCCTCATGCTCAGAATGTTGACAACCACAATGTTGACACTAACAAAAGGCCGACATGTTCAAATTGTGGACAGCCAAAATGTTGACAGGTGCATAATGTTGACACCCAATTCCAGACCTTAACCCTAAGATTTCTATTGTGGACATTTTGACGGTGTCGTTATTTCATACGGCAGCATTTTAGCTGTGTCGACAGTTCATGTGTTGTCATTTAGACTGCGCCAGCATTTTGCAGGTGTTGACATGTGGGGTGTGGACATTTTAGCCATATTGACATGATGGTATTGACCTTTTGACTGTCAAGATTGCGATTTCCCACATGATGACAACATCCCAGGTTGATGGTCCCTGGTGAGTCCACAGACCAGCTGTTGGCGGAAGAAAGATGCCAGAACCCAACGGAAGAGGATACGCTAGATTGGTGCGGGCACCTGGAGACACACCAATCAGAAGGTACCTGATCTTGTCTGAGCACTCAAACTGAGCAGGCTTGGGCCTGGTCACTCTCTGGAAGGCAGATGACTTGGAACACTCGGAGCTATGTTTTGCTTTTTTTCTTCTTCTCTGTTGGAGCTGGGGCCAGTAGGAGGCCATCTTCTCTAGGCCCTTTGTGGGGGCCCACTTCTCCAATGTTACCACAGCAGTAGCAGCACCTGAAGTGCACAGGAATGGTTGTGTAACACCAATGCTAATTCCAGACACCTGTCTGAGTCTACAATTTGTTCCTGGCTTCCATCATCCCTCCACCCATGGCCTGGACTCTGAAAAAGAAAGAAAGCCTTCAACGCAGCCCAAGCTTTCAGCCGGCCACAGTAAGAGAGCCACCATTCCATGTCACCGAGCAGACGAGCGCTGTCCCGATGAAGGCTTTCTCTAGCCCTTCCCATTCTGTGATAGACGTCGCCGATGCCAGCCATTGCCCAAGTCACGAAAGCAAGCAAGAAAGCCAGCGCTTACCTACTAAGGGCCTGTGAGAAAGCAGGCTGAAGGGAAAGCTGCCCGCTTAGTCATCCAGGTGTGATTGCCTTGCCGCTGTAGGGCGCTAGGGGCCAGACATCTGTGAAGATAGAAGAACGTGTTTGAGATGCTGCTGATTAGTAAAATGAATGAGAGAAGTAAGCCAAAGTAAGGCCGGTTGTGAGAGTATGTTTGTGTGGGCAATAAGGAGGAAAAAATGAGGGAGTAAAAATGGCTTAAAGAGGCAGCAGCAGCAGCAGGAAGATGTGGCTAGACGAGAGGGTTGGAGGGAGAGAGCCCAGTGCTGTGATGCAGACAGCAAGCAACGTGTGGAAGGTAGTGAATAGCAAGGAGCAGCTGGGCTGGAGAGGTGGATCCTGGCTGCTGCTGGTGACAAGTAGAAAAGGAGCAAGTGAGAGTCTGGTCTCTGCCTACGGCCACACCACCCTGAACACGCCCGATCTCGTCTGATCTCGGAAGCTAAGCAGGGTCAGGCCTGGTTAGTACTTGGATGGGAGACCGCCTGGGAATACCAGGTGCTGTAGGCTTTTGCTTTTTTACTCTGCAACCAGCAGGGGTCGCTCTTCACAGCTTCTCAATCTTCTTCACTTTTTCAAATGCACACTTCTCTCTTTCTTTTACTCACTCACTCACTCACTCACTCACTCATTCATGCCTTTATTCACTTATTTATGACTGCTGCACATCCAGCTCTTTCCAAAACTACACTCAAACTTCACCATTATGTCACCTACTTCTTTTTTCATGCATACAACCCAAAGCATCTAGCACTCTCTCAGCAGCAGCAACCCCATTCCCAACATGGCTGACAGGGCACACACAACTAGGCCGCACTTAGCAGCGCCTTACGTCCCACCTAGGGTTTCCGGCGCAGTCATTTCTCAGCAGATGCTGCAACGGACTGTGCACTATAAGGGTCACCCACCGCACACGTTATACGGCCTCCTCACACCCTTTCCAAGTGTCTGACCTCAAAGTGATGGTCTACATTGCTGGACACCATATTATCCAGTATCAGGTCAGTGCCATAAGTCTGGAGCCATAACCAAAATGCATCTGTTGTTTGGCTGCAATGTCATAGTGAATCCTGCATGTCTGCACTTTTTTTTACTACATGGCCACGCAGCAAACATAGGAACTGGCTGCAGCGCAAGATGTTCACCTGCGGTGACCTTAACGGCATCAGCTGGTTGGCTAAAGGTTGATGCGAGTTCGGTATGTTTTGTCGACAGTAACAATGTTGACAGTCATTATATAGACACCGTAATGTCGACAAGAACAACATATTGACAGACAAAATGTCCTCATGCTCAGAATGTTGACAACCACAATGTTGACACTAACAAAAGGCCGACATGTTCAAATTGTGGACAGCCAAAATGTTGACAGGTGCATAATGTTGACACCCAATTCCAGACCTTAACCCTAAGATTTCTATTGTGGACATTTTGACGGTGTCGTTATTTCATACGGCAGCATTTTAGCTGTGTCGACAGTTCATGTGTTGTCATTTAGACTGCGCCAGCATTTTGCAGGTGTTGACATGTGGGGTGTGGACATTTTAGCCATATTGACATGATGGTATTGACCTTTTGACTGTCAAGATTGCGATTTCCCACATGATGACAACATCCCAGGTTGATGGTCCCTGGTGAGTCCACAGACCAGCTGTTGGCGGAAGAAAGATGCCAGAACCCAACGGAAGAGGATACGCTAGATTGGTGCGGGCACCTGGAGACACACCAATCAGAAGGTACCTGATCTTGTCTGAGCACTCAAACTGAGCAGGCTTGGGCCTGGTCACTCTCTGGAAGGCAGATGACTTGGAACACTCGGAGCTATGTTTTGCTTTTTTTCTTCTTCTCTGTTGGAGCTGGGGCCAGTAGGAGGCCATCTTCTCTAGGCCCTTTGTGGGGGCCCACTTCTCCAATGTTACCACAGCAGTAGCAGCACCTGAAGTGCACAGGAATGGTTGTGTAACACCAATGCTAATTCCAGACACCTGTCTGAGTCTACAATTTGTTCCTGGCTTCCATCATCCCTCCACCCATGGCCTGGACTCTGAAAAAGAAAGAAAGCCTTCAACGCAGCCCAAGCTTTCAGCCGGCCACAGTAAGAGAGCCACCATTCCATGTCACCGAGCAGACGAGCGCTGTCCCGATGAAGGCTTTCTCTAGCCCTTCCCATTCTGTGATAGACGTCGCCGATGCCAGCCATTGCCCAAGTCACGAAAGCAAGCAAGAAAGCCAGCGCTTACCTACTAAGGGCCTGTGAGAAAGCAGGCTGAAGGGAAAGCTGCCCGCTTAGTCATCCAGGTGTGATTGCCTTGCCGCTGTAGGGCGCTAGGGGCCAGACATCTGTGAAGATAGAAGAACGTGTTTGAGATGCTGCTGATTAGTAAAATGAATGAGAGAAGTAAGCCAAAGTAAGGCCGGTTGTGAGAGTATGTTTGTGTGGGCAATAAGGAGGAAAAAATGAGGGAGTAAAAATGGCTTAAAGAGGCAGCAGCAGCAGCAGGAAGATGTGGCTAGACGAGAGGGTTGGAGGGAGAGAGCCCAGTGCTGTGATGCAGACAGCAAGCAACGTGTGGAAGGTAGTGAATAGCAAGGAGCAGCTGGGCTGGAGAGGTGGATCCTGGCTGCTGCTGGTGACAAGTAGAAAAGGAGCAAGTGAGAGTCTGGTCTCTGCCTACGGCCACACCACCCTGAACACGCCCGATCTCGTCTGATCTCGGAAGCTAAGCAGGGTCAGGCCTGGTTAGTACTTGGATGGGAGACCGCCTGGGAATACCAGGTGCTGTAGGCTTTTGCTTTTTTACTCTGCAACCAGCAGGGGTCGCTCTTCACAGCTTCTCAATCTTCTTCACTTTTTCAAATGCACACTTCTCTCTTTCTTTTACTCACTCACTCACTCACTCACTCACTCACTCACTCATTCATGCCTTTATTCACTTATTTATGACTGCTGCACATCCAGCTCTTTCCAAAACTACACTCAAACTTCACCATTATGTCACCTACTTCTTTTTTCATGCATACAACCCAAAGCATCTAGCACTCTCTCAGCAGCAGCAACCCCATTCCCAACATGGCTGACAGGGCACACACAACTAGGCCGCACTTAGCAGCGCCTTACGTCCCACCTAGGGTTTCCGGTGCAGTCATTTCTCAGCAGATGCTGCAACGGACTGTGCACTATAAGGGTCACCCACCGCACACGTTATACGGCCTCCTCACACCCTTTCCAAGTGTCTGACCTCAAAGTGATGGTCTACATTGCTGGACACCATATTATCCAGTATCAGGTCAGTGCCATAAGTCTGGAGCCATAACCAAAATGCATCTGTTGTTTGGCTGCAATGTCATAGTGAATCCTGCATGTCTGCACTTTTTTTTACTACACGGCCACGCAGCAAACATAGGAACTGGCTGCAGCGCAAGATGTTCACCTGCGGTGACCTTAACGGCATCAGCTGGTTGGCTAAAGGTTGATGCGAGTTCGGTATGTTTTGTCGACAGTAACAATGTTGACAGTCATTATATAGACACCGTAATGTCGACAAGAACAACATATTGACAGACAAAATGTCCTCATGCTCAGAATGTTGACAACCACAATGTTGACACTAACAAAAGGCCGACATGTTCAAATTGTGGACAGCCAAAATGTTGACAGGTGCATAATGTTGACACCCAATTCCAGACCTTAACCCTAAGATTTCTATTGTGGACATTTTGACGGTGTCGTTATTTCATACGGCAGCATTTTAGCTGTGTCGACAGTTCATGTGTTGTCATTTAGACTGCGCCAGCATTTTGCAGGTGTTGACATGTGGGGTGTGGACATTTTAGCCATATTGACATGATGGTATTGACCTTTTGACTGTCAAGATTGCGATTTCCCACATGATGACAACATCCCAGGTTGATGGTCCCTGGTGAGTCCACAGACCAGCTGTTGGCGGAAGAAAGATGCCAGAACCCAACGGAAGAGGATACGCTAGATTGGTGCGGGCACCTGGAGACACACCAATCAGAAGGTACCTGATCTTGTCTGAGCACTCAAACTGAGCAGGCTTGGGCCTGGTCACTCTCTGGAAGGCAGATGACTTGGAACACTCGGAGCTATGTTTTGCTTTTTTTCTTCTTCTCTGTTGGAGCTGGGGCCAGTAGGAGGCCATCTTCTCTAGGCCCTTTGTGGGGGCCCACTTCTCCAATGTTACCACAGCAGTAGCAGCACCTGAAGTGCACAGGAATGGTTGTGTAACACCAATGCTAATTCCAGACACCTGTCTGAGTCTACAATTTGTTCCTGGCTTCCATCATCCCTCCACCCATGGCCTGGACTCTGAAAAAGAAAGAAAGCCTTCAACGCAGCCCAAGCTTTCAGCCGGCCACAGTAAGAGAGCCACCATTCCATGTCACCGAGCAGACGAGCGCTGTCCCGATGAAGGCTTTCTCTAGCCCTTCCCATTCTGTGATAGACGTCGCCGATGCCAGCCATTGCCCAAGTCACGAAAGCAAGCAAGAAAGCCAGCGCTTACCTACTAAGGGCCTGTGAGAAAGCAGGCTGAAGGGAAAGCTGCCCGCTTAGTCATCCAGGTGTGATTGCCTTGCCGCTGTAGGGCGCTAGGGGCCAGACATCTGTGAAGATAGAAGAACGTGTTTGAGATGCTGCTGATTAGTAAAATGAATGAGAGAAGTAAGCCAAAGTAAGGCCGGTTGTGAGAGTATGTTTGTGTGGGCAATAAGGAGGAAAAAATGAGGGAGTAAAAAAGGCTTAAAGAGGCAGCAGCAGCAGCAGGAAGATGTGGCTAGACGAGAGGGTTGGAGGGAGAGAGCCCAGTGCTGTGATGCAGACAGCAAGCAACGTGTGGAAGGTAGTGAATAGCAAGGAGCAGCTGGGCTGGAGAGGTGGATCCTGGCTGCTGCTGGTGACAAGTAGAAAAGGAGCAAGTGAGAGTCTGGTCTCTGCCTACGGCCACACCACCCTGAACACGCCCGATCTCGTCTGATCTCGGAAGCTAAGCAGGGTCAGGCCTGGTTAGTACTTGGATGGGAGACCGCCTGGGAATACCAGGTGCTGTAGGCTTTTGCTTTTTTACTCTGCAACCAGCAGGGGTCGCTCTTCACAGCTTCTCAATCTTCTTCACTTTTTCAAATGCACACTTCTCTCTTTCTTTTACTCACTCACTCACTCACTCACTCATTCATGCCTTTATTCACTTATTTATGACTGCTGCACATCCAGCTCTTTCCAAAACTACACTCAAACTTCACCATTATGTCACCTACTTCTTTTTTCATGCATACAACCCAAAGCATCTAGCACTCTCTCAGCAGCAGCAACCCCATTCCCAACATGGCTGACAGGGCACACACAACTAGGCCGCACTTAGCAGCGCCTTACGTCCCACCTAGGGTTTCCGGCGCAGTCATTTCTCAGCAGATGCTGCAACGGACTGTGCACTATAAGGGTCACCCACCGCACACGTTATACGGCCTCCTCACACCCTTTCCAAGTGTCTGACCTCAAAGTGATGGTCTACATTGCTGGACACCATATTATCCAGTATCAGGTCAGTGCCATAAGTCTGGAGCCATAACCAAAATGCATCTGTTGTTTGGCTGCAATGTCATAGTGAATCCTGCATGTCTGCACTTTTTTTTACTACACGGCCACGCAGCAAACATAGGAACTGGCTGCAGCGCAAGATGTTCACCTGCGGTGACCTTAACGGCATCAGCTGGTTGGCTAAAGGTTGATGCGAGTTCGGTATGTTTTGTCGACAGTAACAATGTTGACAGTCATTATATAGACACCGTAATGTCGACAAGAACAACATATTGACAGACAAAATGTCCTCATGCTCAGAATGTTGACAACCACAATGTTGACACTAACAAAAGGCCGACATGTTCAAATTGTGGACAGCCAAAATGTTGACAGGTGCATAATGTTGACACCCAATTCCAGACCTTAACCCTAAGATTTCTATTGTGGACATTTTGACGGTGTCGTTATTTCATACGGCAGCATTTTAGCTGTGTCGACAGTTCATGTGTTGTCATTTAGACTGCGCCAGCATTTTGCAGGTGTTGACATGTGGGGTGTGGACATTTTAGCCATATTGACATGATGGTATTGACCTTTTGACTGTCAAGATTGTGATTTCCCACATGATGACAACATCCCAGGTTGATGGTCCCTGGTGAGTCCACAGACCAGCTGTTGGCGGAAGAAAGATGCCAGAACCCAACGGAAGAGGATACGCTAGATTGGTGCGGGCACCTGGAGACACACCAATCAGAAGGTACCTGATCTTGTCTGAGCACTCAAACTGAGCAGGCTTGGGCCTGGTCACTCTCTGGAAGGCAGATGACTTGGAACACTCGGAGCTATGTTTTGCTTTTTTTCTTCTTCTCTGTTGGAGCTGGGGCCAGTAGGAGGCCATCTTCTCTAGGCCCTTTGTGGGGGCCCACTTCTCCAATGTTACCACAGCAGTAGCAGCACCTGAAGTGCACAGGAATGGTTGTGTAACACCAATGCTAATTCCAGACACCTGTCTGAGTCTACAATTTGTTCCTGGCTTCCATCATCCCTCCACCCATGGCCTGGACTCTGAAAAAGAAAGAAAGCCTTCAACGCAGCCCAAGCTTTCAGCCGGCCACAGTAAGAGAGCCACCATTCCATGTCACCGAGCAGACGAGCGCTGTCCCGATGAAGGCTTTCTCTAGCCCTTCCCATTCTGTGATAGACGTCGCCGATGCCAGCCATTGCCCAAGTCACGAAAGCAAGCAAGAAAGCCAGCGCTTACCTACTAAGGGCCTGTGAGAAAGCAGGCTGAAGGGAAAGCTGCCCGCTTAGTCATCCAGGTGTGATTGCCTTGCCGCTGTAGGGCGCTAGGGGCCAGACATCTGTGAAGATAGAAGAACGTGTTTGAGATGCTGCTGATTAGTAAAATGAATGAGAGAAGTAAGCCAAAGTAAGGCAGGTTGTGAGAGTATGTTTGTGTGGGCAATAAGGAGGAAAAAAAGAGGGAGTAAAAAAGGCTTAAAGAGGCAGCAGCAGCAGCAGGAAGATGTGGCTAGACGAGAGGGTTGGAGGGAGAGAGCCCAGTGCTGTGATGCAGACAGCAAGCAACGTGTGGAAGGTAGTGAATAGCAAGGAGCAGCTGGGCTGGAGAGGTGGATCCTGGCTGCTGCTGGTGACAAGTAGAAAAGGAGCAAGTGAGAGTCTGGTCTCTGCCTACGGCCACACCACCCTGAACACGCCCGATCTCGTCTGATCTCGGAAGCTAAGCAGGGTCAGGCCTGGTTAGTACTTGGATGGGAGACCGCCTGGGAATACCAGGTGCTGTAGGCTTTTGCTTTTTTACTCTGCAACCAGCAGGGGTCGCTCTTCACAGCTTCTCAATCTTCTTCACTTTTTCAAATGCACACTTCTCTCTTTCTTTTACTCACTCACTCACTCACTCACTCACTCACTCACTCACTCATTCATGCCTTTATTCACTTATTTATGACTGCTGCACATCCAGCTCTTTCCAAAACTACACTCAAACTTCACCATTATGTCACCTACTTCTTTTTTCATGCATACAACCCAAAGCATCTAGCACTCTCTCAGCAGCAGCAACCCCATTCCCAACATGGCTGACAGGGCACACACAACTAGGCCGCACTTAGCAGCGCCTTACGTCCCACCTAGGGTTTCCGGCGCAGTCATTTCTCAGCAGATGCTGCAACGGACTGTGCACTATAAGGGTCACCCACCGCACACGTTATACGGCCTCCTCACACCCTTTCCAAGTGTCTGACCTCAAAGTGATGGTCTACATTGCTGGACACCATATTATCCAGTATCAGGTCAGTGCCATAAGTCTGGAGCCATAACCAAAATGCATCTGTTGTTTGGCTGCAATGTCATAGTGAATCCTGCATGTCTGCACTTTTTTTTACTACACGGCCACGCAGCAAACATAGGAACTGGCTGCAGCGCAAGATGTTCACCTGCGGTGACCTTAACGGCATCAGCTGGTTGGCTAAAGGTTGATGCGAGTTCGGTATGTTTTGTCGACAGTAACAATGTTGACAGTCATTATATAGACACCGTAATGTCGACAAGAACAACATATTGACAGACAAAATGTCCTCATGCTCAGAATGTTGACAACCACAATGTTGACACTAACAAAAGGCCGACATGTTCAAATTGTGGACAGCCAAAATGTTGACAGGTGCATAATGTTGACACCCAATTCCAGACCTTAACCCTAAGATTTCTATTGTGGACATTTTGACGGTGTCGTTATTTCATACGGCAGCATTTTAGCTGTGTCGACAGTTCATGTGTTGTCATTTAGACTGCGCCAGCATTTTGCAGGTGTTGACATGTGGGGTGTGGACATTTTAGCCATATTGACATGATGGTATTGACCTTTTGACTGTCAAGATTGCGATTTCCCACATGATGACAACATCCCAGGTTGATGGTCCCTGGTGAGTCCACAGACCAGCTGTTGGCGGAAGAAAGATGCCAGAACCCAACGGAAGAGGATACGCTAGATTGGTGCGGGCACCTGGAGACACACCAATCAGAAGGTACCTGATCTTGTCTGAGCACTCAAACTGAGCAGGCTTGGGCCTGGTCACTCTCTGGAAGGCAGATGACTTGGAACACTCGGAGCTATGTTTTGCTTTTTTTCTTCTTCTCTGTTGGAGCTGGGGCCAGTAGGAGGCCATCTTCTCTAGGCCCTTTGTGGGGGCCCACTTCTCCAATGTTACCACAGCAGTAGCAGCACCTGAAGTGCACAGGAATGGTTGTGTAACACCAATGCTAATTCCAGACACCTGTCTGAGTCTACAATTTGTTCCTGGCTTCCATCATCCCTCCACCCATGGCCTGGACTCTGAAAAAGAAAGAAAGCCTTCAACGCAGCCCAAGCTTTCAGCCGGCCACAGTAAGAGAGCCACCATTCCATGTCACCGAGCAGACGAGCGCTGTCCCGATGAAGGCTTTCTCTAGCCCTTCCCATTCTGTGATAGACGTCGCCGATGCCAGCCATTGCCCAAGTCACGAAAGCAAGCAAGAAAGCCAGCGCTTACCTACTAAGGGCCTGTGAGAAAGCAGGCTGAAGGGAAAGCTGCCCGCTTAGTCATCCAGGTGTGATTGCCTTGCCGCTGTAGGGCGCTAGGGGCCAGACATCTGTGAAGATAGAAGAACGTGTTTGAGATGCTGCTGATTAGTAAAATGAATGAGAGAAGTAAGCCAAAGTAAGGCCGGTTGTGAGAGTATGTTTGTGTGGGCAATAAGGAGGAAAAAATGAGGGAGTAAAAATGGCTTAAAGAGGCAGCAGCAGCAGCAGGAAGATGTGGCTAGACGAGAGGGTTGGAGGGAGAGAGCCCAGTGCTGTGATGCAGACAGCAAGCAACGTGTGGAAGGTAGTGAATAGCAAGGAGCAGCTGGGCTGGAGAGGTGGATCCTGGCTGCTGCTGGTGACAAGTAGAAAAGGAGCAAGTGAGAGTCTGGTCTCTGCCTACGGCCACACCACCCTGAACACGCCCGATCTCGTCTGATCTCGGAAGCTAAGCAGGGTCAGGCCTGGTTAGTACTTGGATGGGAGACCGCCTGGGAATACCAGGTGCTGTAGGCTTTTGCTTTTTTACTCTGCAACCAGCAGGGGTCGCTCTTCACAGCTTCTCAATCTTCTTCACTTTTTCAAATGCACACTTCTCTCTTTCTTTTACTCACTCACTCACTCACTCACTCACTCACTCATTCATGCCTTTATTCACTTATTTATGACTGCTGCACATCCAGCTCTTTCCAAAACTACACTCAAACTTCACCATTATGTCACCTACTTCTTTTTTCATGCATACAACCCAAAGCATCTAGCACTCTCTCAGCAGCAGCAACCCCATTCCCAACATGGCTGACAGGGCACACACAACTAGGCCGCACTTAGCAGCGCCTTACGTCCCACCTAGGGTTTCCGGCGCAGTCATTTCTCAGCAGATGCTGCAACGGACTGTGCACTATAAGGGTCACCCACCGCACACGTTATACGGCCTCCTCACACCCTTTCCAAGTGTCTGACCTCAAAGTGATGGTCTACATTGCTGGACACCATATTATCCAGTATCAGGTCAGTGCCATAAGTCTGGAGCCATAACCAAAATGCATCTGTTGTTTGGCTGCAATGTCATAGTGAATCCTGCATGTCTGCACTTTTTTTTACTACACGGCCACGCAGCAAACATAGGAACTGGCTGCAGCGCAAGATGTTCACCTGCGGTGACCTTAACGGCATCAGCTGGTTGGCTAAAGGTTGATGCGAGTTCGGTATGTTTTGTCGACAGTAACAATGTTGACAGTCATTATATAGACACCGTAATGTCGACAAGAACAACATATTGACAGACAAAATGTCCTCATGCTCAGAATGTTGACAACCACAATGTTGACACTAACAAAAGGCCGACATGTTCAAATTGTGGACAGCCAAAATGTTGACAGGTGCATAATGTTGACACCCAATTCCAGACCTTAACCCTAAGATTTCTATTGTGGACATTTTGACGGTGTCGTTATTTCATACGGCAGCATTTTAGCTGTGTCGACAGTTCATGTGTTGTCATTTAGACTGCGCCAGCATTTTGCAGGTGTTGACATGTGGGGTGTGGACATTTTAGCCATATTGACATGATGGTATTGACCTTTTGACTGTCAAGATTGCGATTTCCCACATGATGACAACATCCCAGGTTGATGGTCCCTGGTGAGTCCACAGACCAGCTGTTGGCGGAAGAAAGATGCCAGAACCCAACGGAAGAGGATACGCTAGATTGGTGCGGGCACCTGGAGACACACCAATCAGAAGGTACCTGATCTTGTCTGAGCACTCAAACTGAGCAGGCTTGGGCCTGGTCACTCTCTGGAAGGCAGATGACTTGGAACACTCGGAGCTATGTTTTGCTTTTTTTCTTCTTCTCTGTTGGAGCTGGGGCCAGTAGGAGGCCATCTTCTCTAGGCCCTTTGTGGGGGCCCACTTCTCCAATGTTACCACAGCAGTAGCAGCACCTGAAGTGCACAGGAATGGTTGTGTAACACCAATGCTAATTCCAGACACCTGTCTGAGTCTACAATTTGTTCCTGGCTTCCATCATCCCTCCACCCATGGCCTGGACTCTGAAAAAGAAAGAAAGCCTTCAACGCAGCCCAAGCTTTCAGCCGGCCACAGTAAGAGAGCCACCATTCCATGTCACCGAGCAGACGAGCGCTGTCCCGATGAAGGCTTTCTCTAGCCCTTCCCATTCTGTGATAGACGTCGCCGATGCCAGCCATTGCCCAAGTCACGAAAGCAAGCAAGAAAGCCAGCGCTTACCTACTAAGGGCCTGTGAGAAAGCAGGCTGAAGGGAAAGCTGCCCGCTTAGTCATCCAGGTGTGATTGCCTTGCCGCTGTAGGGCGCTAGGGGCCAGACATCTGTGAAGATAGAAGAACGTGTTTGAGATGCTGCTGATTAGTAAAATGAATGAGAGAAGTAAGCCAAAGTAAGGCCGGTTGTGAGAGTATGTTTGTGTGGGCAATAAGGAGGAAAAAATGAGGGAGTAAAAAAGGCTTAAAGAGGCAGCAGCAGCAGCAGGAAGATGTGGCTAGACGAGAGGGTTGGAGGGAGAGAGCCCAGTGCTGTGATGCAGACAGCAAGCAACGTGTGGAAGGTAGTGAATAGCAAGGAGCAGCTGGGCTGGAGAGGTGGATCCTGGCTGCTGCTGGTGACAAGTAGAAAAGGAGCAAGTGAGAGTCTGGTCTCTGCCTACGGCCACACCACCCTGAACACGCCCGATCTCGTCTGATCTCGGAAGCTAAGCAGGGTCAGGCCTGGTTAGTACTTGGATGGGAGACCGCCTGGGAATACCAGGTGCTGTAGGCTTTTGCTTTTTTACTCTGCAACCAGCAGGGGTCGCTCTTCACAGCTTCTCAATCTTCTTCACTTTTTCAAATGCACACTTCTCTCTTTCTTTTACTCACTCACTCACTCACTCACTCATTCATGCCTTTATTCACTTATTTATGACTGCTGCACATCCAGCTCTTTCCAAAACTACACTCAAACTTCACCATTATGTCACCTACTTCTTTTTTCATGCATACAACCCAAAGCATCTAGCACTCTCTCAGCAGCAGCAACCCCATTCCCAACATGGCTGACAGGGCACAAACAACTAGGCCGCACTTAGCAGCGCCTTACGTCCCACCTAGGGTTTCCGGCGCAGTCATTTCTCAGCAGATGCTGCAACGGACTGTGCACTATAAGGGTCACCCACCGCACACGTTATACGGCCTCCTCACACCCTTTCCAAGTGTCTGACCTCAAAGTGATGGTCTACATTGCTGGACACCATATTATCCAGTATCAGGTCAGTGCCATAAGTCTGGAGCCATAACCAAAATGCATCTGTTGTTTGGCTGCAATGTCATAGTGAATCCTGCATGTCTGCACTTTTTTTTACTACACGGCCACGCAGCAAACATAGGAACTGGCTGCAGCGCAAGATGTTCACCTGCGGTGACCTTAACGGCATCAGCTGGTTGGCTAAAGGTTGATGCGAGTTCGGTATGTTTTGTCGACAGTAACAATGTTGACAGTCATTATATAGACACCGTAATGTCGACAAGAACAACATATTGACAGACAAAATGTCCTCATGCTCAGAATGTTGACAACCACAATGTTGACACTAACAAAAGGCCGACATGTTCAAATTGTGGACAGCCAAAATGTTGACAGGTGCATAATGTTGACACCCAATTCCAGACCTTAACCCTAAGATTTCTATTGTGGACATTTTGACGGTGTCGTTATTTCATACGGCAGCATTTTAGCTGTGTCGACAGTTCATGTGTTGTCATTTAGACTGCGCCAGCATTTTGCAGGTGTTGACATGTGGGGTGTGGACATTTTAGCCATATTGACATGATGGTATTGACCTTTTGACTGTCAAGATTGTGATTTCCCACATGATGACAACATCCCAGGTTGATGGTCCCTGGTGAGTCCACAGACCAGCTGTTGGCGGAAGAAAGATGCCAGAACCCAACGGAAGAGGATACGCTAGATTGGTGCGGGCACCTGGAGACACACCAATCAGAAGGTACCTGATCTTGTCTGAGCACTCAAACTGAGCAGGCTTGGGCCTGGTCACTCTCTGGAAGGCAGATGACTTGGAACACTCGGAGCTATGTTTTGCTTTTTTTCTTCTTCTCTGTTGGAGCTGGGGCCAGTAGGAGGCCATCTTCTCTAGGCCCTTTGTGGGGGCCCACTTCTCCAATGTTACCACAGCAGTAGCAGCACCTGAAGTGCACAGGAATGGTTGTGTAACACCAATGCTAATTCCAGACACCTGTCTGAGTCTACAATTTGTTCCTGGCTTCCATCATCCCTCCACCCATGGCCTGGACTCTGAAAAAGAAAGAAAGCCTTCAACGCAGCCCAAGCTTTCAGCCGGCCACAGTAAGAGAGCCACCATTCCATGTCACCGAGCAGACGAGCGCTGTCCCGATGAAGGCTTTCTCTAGCCCTTCCCATTCTGTGATAGACGTCGCCGATGCCAGCCATTGCCCAAGTCACGAAAGCAAGCAAGAAAGCCAGCGCTTACCTACTAAGGGCCTGTGAGAAAGCAGGCTGAAGGGAAAGCTGCCCGCTTAGTCATCCAGGTGTGATTGCCTTGCCGCTGTAGGGCGCTAGGGGCCAGACATCTGTGAAGATAGAAGAACGTGTTTGAGATGCTGCTGATTAGTAAAATGAATGAGAGAAGTAAGCCAAAGTAAGGCAGGTTGTGAGAGTATGTTTGTGTGGGCAATAAGGAGGAAAAAAAGAGGGAGTAAAAAAGGCTTAAAGAGGCAGCAGCAGCAGCAGGAAGATGTGGCTAGACGAGAGGGTTGGAGGGAGAGAGCCCAGTGCTGTGATGCAGACAGCAAGCAACGTGTGGAAGGTAGTGAATAGCAAGGAGCAGCTGGGCTGGAGAGGTGGATCCTGGCTGCTGCTGGTGACAAGTAGAAAAGGAGCAAGTGAGAGTCTGGTCTCTGCCTACGGCCACACCACCCTGAACACGCCCGATCTCGTCTGATCTCGGAAGCTAAGCAGGGTCAGGCCTGGTTAGTACTTGGATGGGAGACCGCCTGGGAATACCAGGTGCTGTAGGCTTTTGCTTTTTTACTCTGCAACCAGCAGGGGTCGCTCTTCACAGCTTCTCAATCTTCTTCACTTTTTCAAATGCACACTTCTCTCTTTCTTTTACTCACTCACTCACTCACTCACTCACTCACTCATTCATGCCTTTATTCACTTATTTATGACTGCTGCACATCCAGCTCTTTCCAAAACTACACTCAAACTTCACCATTATGTCACCTACTTCTTTTTTCATGCATACAACCCAAAGCATCTAGCACTCTCTCAGCAGCAGCAACCCCATTCCCAACATGGCTGACAGGGCACACACAACTAGGCCGCACTTAGCAGCGCCTTACGTCCCACCTAGGGTTTCCGGCGCAGTCATTTCTCAGCAGATGCTGCAACGGACTGTGCACTATAAGGGTCACCCACCGCACACGTTATACGGCCTCCTCACACCCTTTCCAAGTGTCTGACCTCAAAGTGATGGTCTACATTGCTGGACACCATATTATCCAGTATCAGGTCAGTGCCATAAGTCTGGAGCCATAACCAAAATGCATCTGTTGTTTGGCTGCAATGTCATAGTGAATCCTGCATGTCTGCACTTTTTTTTACTACACGGCCACGCAGCAAACATAGGAACTGGCTGCAGCGCAAGATGTTCACCTGCGGTGACCTTAACGGCATCAGCTGGTTGGCTAAAGGTTGATGCGAGTTCGGTATGTTTTGTCGACAGTAACAATGTTGACAGTCATTATATAGACACCGTAATGTCGACAAGAACAACATATTGACAGACAAAATGTCCTCATGCTCAGAATGTTGACAACCACAATGTTGACACTAACAAAAGGCCGACATGTTCAAATTGTGGACAGCCAAAATGTTGACAGGTGCATAATGTTGACACCCAATTCCAGACCTTAACCCTAAGATTTCTATTGTGGACATTTTGACGGTGTCGTTATTTCATACGGCAGCATTTTAGCTGTGTCGACAGTTCATGTGTTGTCATTTAGACTGCGCCAGCATTTTGCAGGTGTTGACATGTGGGGTGTGGACATTTTAGCCATATTGACATGATGGTATTGACCTTTTGACTGTCAAGATTGCGATTTCCCACATGATGACAACATCCCAGGTTGATGGTCCCTGGTGAGTCCACAGACCAGCTGTTGGCGGAAGAAAGATGCCAGAACCCAACGGAAGAGGATACGCTAGATTGGTGCGGGCACCTGGAGACACACCAATCAGAAGGTACCTGATCTTGTCTGAGCACTCAAACTGAGCAGGCTTGGGCCTGGTCACTCTCTGGAAGGCAGATGACTTGGAACACTCGGAGCTATGTTTTGCTTTTTTTCTTCTTCTCTGTTGGAGCTGGGGCCAGTAGGAGGCCATCTTCTCTAGGCCCTTTGTGGGGGCCCACTTCTCCAATGTTACCACAGCAGTAGCAGCACCTGAAGTGCACAGGAATGGTTGTGTAACACCAATGCTAATTCCAGACACCTGTCTGAGTCTACAATTTGTTCCTGGCTTCCATCATCCCTCCACCCATGGCCTGGACTCTGAAAAAGAAAGAAAGCCTTCAACGCAGCCCAAGCTTTCAGCCGGCCACAGTAAGAGAGCCACCATTCCATGTCACCGAGCAGACGAGCGCTGTCCCGAAGAAGGCTTTCTCTAGCCCTTCCCATTCTGTGATAGACGTCGCCGATGCCAGCCATTGCCCAAGTCACGAAAGCAAGCAAGAAAGCCAGCGCTTACCTACTAAGGGCCTGTGAGAAAGCAGGCTGAAGGGAAAGCTGCCCGCTTAGTCATCCAGGTGTGATTGCCTTGCCGCTGTAGGGCGCTAGGGGCCAGACATCTGTGAAGATAGAAGAACGTGTTTGAGATGCTGCTGATTAGTAAAATGAATGAGAGAAGTAAGCCAAAGTAAGGCAGGTTGTGAGAGTATGTTTGTGTGGGCAATAAGGAGGAAAAAAAGAGGGAGTAAAAAAGGCTTAAAGAGGCAGCAGCAGCAGCAGGAAGATGTGGCTAGACGAGAGGGTTGGAGGGAGAGAGCCCAGTGCTGTGATGCAGACAGCAAGCAACGTGTGGAAGGTAGTGAATAGCAAGGAGCAGCTGGGCTGGAGAGGTGGATCCTGGCTGCTGCTGGTGACAAGTAGAAAAGGAGCAAGTGAGAGTCTGGTCTCTGCCTACGGCCACACCACCCTGAACACGCCCGATCTCGTCTGATCTCGGAAGCTAAGCAGGGTCAGGCCTGGTTAGTACTTGGATGGGAGACCGCCTGGGAATACCAGGTGCTGTAGGCTTTTGCTTTTTTACTCTGCAACCAGCAGGGGTCGCTCTTCACAGCTTCTCAATCTTCTTCACTTTTTCAAATGCACACTTCTCTCTTTCTTTTACTCACTCACTCACTCACTCACTCACTCACTCACTCATTCATGCCTTTATTCACTTATTTATGACTGCTGCACATCCAGCTCTTTCCAAAACTACACTCAAACTTCACCATTATGTCACCTACTTCTTTTTTCATGCATACAACCCAAAGCATCTAGCACTCTCTCAGCAGCAGCAACCCCATTCCCAACATGGCTGACAGGGCACACACAACTAGGCCGCACTTAGCAGCGCCTTACGTCCCACCTAGGGTTTCCGGCGCAGTCATTTCTCAGCAGATGCTGCAACGGACTGTGCACTATAAGGGTCACCCACCGCACACGTTATACGGCCTCCTCACACCCTTTCCAAGTGTCTGACCTCAAAGTGATGGTCTACATTGCTGGACACCATATTATCCAGTATCAGGTCAGTGCCATAAGTCTGGAGCCATAACCAAAATGCATCTGTTGTTTGGCTGCAATGTCATAGTGAATCCTGCATGTCTGCACTTTTTTTTACTACACGGCCACGCAGCAAACATAGGAACTGGCTGCAGCGCAAGATGTTCACCTGCGGTGACCTTAACGGCATCAGCTGGTTGGCTAAAGGTTGATGCGAGTTCGGTATGTTTTGTCGACAGTAACAATGTTGACAGTCATTATATAGACACCGTAATGTCGACAAGAACAACATATTGACAGACAAAATGTCCTCATGCTCAGAATGTTGACAACCACAATGTTGACACTAACAAAAGGCCGACATGTTCAAATTGTGGACAGCCAAAATGTTGACAGGTGCATAATGTTGACACCCAATTCCAGACCTTAACCCTAAGATTTCTATTGTGGACATTTTGACGGTGTCGTTATTTCATACGGCAGCATTTTAGCTGTGTCGACAGTTCATGTGTTGTCATTTAGACTGCGCCAGCATTTTGCAGGTGTTGACATGTGGGGTGTGGACATTTTAGCCATATTGACATGATGGTATTGACCTTTTGACTGTCAAGATTGCGATTTCCCACATGATGACAACATCCCAGGTTGATGGTCCCTGGTGAGTCCACAGACCAGCTGTTGGCGGAAGAAAGATGCCAGAACCCAACGGAAGAGGATACGCTAGATTGGTGCGGGCACCTGGAGACACACCAATCAGAAGGTACCTGATCTTGTCTGAGCACTCAAACTGAGCAGGCTTGGGCCTGGTCACTCTCTGGAAGGCAGATGACTTGGAACACTCGGAGCTATGTTTTGCTTTTTTTCTTCTTCTCTGTTGGAGCTGGGGCCAGTAGGAGGCCATCTTCTCTAGGCCCTTTGTGGGGGCCCACTTCTCCAATGTTACCACAGCAGTAGCAGCACCTGAAGTGCACAGGAATGGTTGTGTAACACCAATGCTAATTCCAGACACCTGTCTGAGTCTACAATTTGTTCCTGGCTTCCATCATCCCTCCACCCATGGCCTGGACTCTGAAAAAGAAAGAAAGCCTTCAACGCAGCCCAAGCTTTCAGCCGGCCACAGTAAGAGAGCCACCATTCCATGTCACCGAGCAGACGAGCGCTGTCCCGAAGAAGGCTTTCTCTAGCCCTTCCCATTCTGTGATAGACGTCGCCGATGCCAGCCATTGCCCAAGTCACGAAAGCAAGCAAGAAAGCCAGCGCTTACCTACTAAGGGCCTGTGAGAAAGCAGGCTGAAGGGAAAGCTGCCCGCTTAGTCATCCAGGTGTGATTGCCTTGCCGCTGTAGGGCGCTAGGGGCCAGACATCTGTGAAGATAGAAGAACGTGTTTGAGATGCTGCTGATTAGTAAAATGAATGAGAGAAGTAAGCCAAAGTAAGGCAGGTTGTGAGAGTATGTTTGTGTGGGCAATAAGGAGGAAAAAAAGAGGGAGTAAAAAAGGCTTAAAGAGGCAGCAGCAGCAGTAGCAAGATGTGGCTAGACGAGAGGGTTGGAGGGAGAGAGCCCAGTGCTGTGATGCAGACAGCAAGCAACGTGTGGAAGGTAGTGAATAGCAAGGAGCAGCTGGGCTGGAGAGGTGGATCCTGGCTGCTGCTGGTGACAAGTAGAAAAGGAGCAAGTGAGAGTCTGGTCTCTGCCTACGGCCACACCACCCTGAACACGCCCGATCTCGTCTGATCTCGGAAGCTAAGCAGGGTCAGGCCTGGTTAGTACTTGGATGGGAGACCGCCTGGGAATACCAGGTGCTGTAGGCTTTTGCTTTTTTACTCTGCAACCAGCAGGGGTCGCTCTTCACAGCTTCTCAATCTTCTTCACTTTTTCAAATGCACACTTCTCTCTTTCTTTTACTCACTCACTCACTCACTCACTCACTCACTCACTCACTCATTCATGCCTTTATTCACTTATTTATGACTGCTGCACATCCAGCTCTTTCCAAAACTACACCCAAACTTCACCATTATGTCACCTACTTCTTTTTTCATGCATACAACCCAAAGCATCTAGCACTCTCTCAGCAGCAGCAACCCCATTCCCAACATGGCTGACAGGGCACACACAACTAGGCCGCACTTAGCAGCGCCTTACGTCCCACCTAGGGTTTCCGGCGCAGTCATTTCTCAGCAGATGCTGCAACGGACTGTGCACTATAAGGGTCACCCACCGCACACGTTATACGGCCTCCTCACACCCTTTCCAAGTGTCTGACCTCAAAGTGATGGTCTACATTGCTGGACACCATATTATCCAGTATCAGGTCAGTGCCATAAGTCTGGAGCCATAACCAAAATGCATCTGTTGTTTGGCTGCAATGTCATAGTGAATCCTGCATGTCTGCACTTTTTTTTACTACACGGCCACGCAGCAAACATAGGAACTGGCTGCAGCGCAAGATGTTCACCTGCGGTGACCTTAACGGCATCAGCTGGTTGGCTAAAGGTTGATGCGAGTTCGGTATGTTTTGTCGACAGTAACAATGTTGACAGTCATTATATAGACACCGTAATGTCGACAAGAACAACATATTGACAGACAAAATGTCCTCATGCTCAGAATGTTGACAACCACAATGTTGACACTAACAAAAGGCCGACATGTTCAAATTGTGGACAGCCAAAATGTTGACAGGTGCATAATGTTGACACCCAATTCCAGACCTTAACCCTAAGATTTCTATTGTGGACATTTTGACGGTGTCGTTATTTCATACGGCAGCATTTTAGCTGTGTCGACAGTTCATGTGTTGTCATTTAGACTGCGCCAGCATTTTGCAGGTGTTGACATGTGGGGTGTGGACATTTTAGCCATATTGACATGATGGTATTGACCTTTTGACTGTCAAGATTGCGATTTCCCACATGATGACAACATCCCAGGTTGATGGTCCCTGGTGAGTCCACAGACCAGCTGTTGGCGGAAGAAAGATGCCAGAACCCAACGGAAGAGGATACGCTAGATTGGTGCGGGCACCTGGAGACACACCAATCAGAAGGTACCTGATCTTGTCTGAGCACTCAAACTGAGCAGGCTTGGGCCTGGTCACTCTCTGGAAGGCAGATGACTTGGAACACTCGGAGCTATGTTTTGCTTTTTTTCTTCTTCTCTGTTGGAGCTGGGGCCAGTAGGAGGCCATCTTCTCTAGGCCCTTTGTGGGGGCCCACTTCTCCAATGTTACCACAGCAGTAGCAGCACCTGAAGTGCACAGGAATGGTTGTGTAACACCAATGCTAATTCCAGACACCTGTCTGAGTCTACAATTTGTTCCTGGCTTCCATCATCCCTCCACCCATGGCCTGGACTCTGAAAAAGAAAGAAAGCCTTCAACGCAGCCCAAGCTTTCAGCCGGCCACAGTAAGAGAGCCACCATTCCATGTCACCGAGCAGACGAGCGCTGTCCCGATGAAGGCTTTCTCTAGCCCTTCCCATTCTGTGATAGACGTCGCCGATGCCAGCCATTGCCCAAGTCACGAAAGCAAGCAAGAAAGCCAGCGCTTACCTACTAAGGGCCTGTGAGAAAGCAGGCTGAAGGGAAAGCTGCCCGCTTAGTCATCCAGGTGTGATTGCCTTGCCGCTGTAGGGCGCTAGGGGCCAGACATCTGTGAAGATAGAAGAACGTGTTTGAGATGCTGCTGATTAGTAAAATGAATGAGAGAAGTAAGCCAAAGTAAGGCCGGTTGTGAGAGTATGTTTGTGTGGGCAATAAGGAGGAAAAAATGAGGGAGTAAAAAAGGCTTAAAGAGGCAGCAGCAGCAGCAGGAAGATGTGGCTAGACGAGAGGGTTGGAGGGAGAGAGCCCAGTGCTGTGATGCAGACAGCAAGCAACGTGTGGAAGGTAGTGAATAGCAAGGAGCAGCTGGGCTGGAGAGGTGGATCCTGGCTGCTGCTGGTGACAAGTAGAAAAGGAGCAAGTGAGAGTCTGGTCTCTGCCTACGGCCACACCACCCTGAACACGCCCGATCTCGTCTGATCTCGGAAGCTAAGCAGGGTCAGGCCTGGTTAGTACTTGGATGGGAGACCGCCTGGGAATACCAGGTGCTGTAGGCTTTTGCTTTTTTACTCTGCAACCAGCAGGGGTCGCTCTTCACAGCTTCTCAATCTTCTTCACTTTTTCAAATGCACACTTCTCTCTTTCTTTTACTCACTCACTCACTCACTCACTCACTCATTCATGCCTTTATTCACTTATTTATGACTGCTGCACATCCAGCTCTTTCCAAAACTACACTCAAACTTCACCATTATGTCACCTACTTCTTTTTTCATGCATACAACCCAAAGCATCTAGCACTCTCTCAGCAGCAGCAACCCCATTCCCAACATGGCTGACAGGGCACACACAACTAGGCCGCACTTAGCAGCGCCTTACGTCCCACCTAGGGTTTCCGGCGCAGTCATTTCTCAGCAGATGCTGCAACGGACTGTGCACTATAAGGGTCACCCACCGCACACGTTATACGGCCTCCTCACACCCTTTCCAAGTGTCTGACCTCAAAGTGATGGTCTACATTGCTGGACACCATATTATCCAGTATCAGGTCAGTGCCATAAGTCTGGAGCCATAACCAAAATGCATCTGTTGTTTGGCTGCAATGTCATAGTGAATCCTGCATGTCTGCACTTTTTTTTACTACACGGCCACGCAGCAAACATAGGAACTGGCTGCAGCGCAAGATGTTCACCTGCGGTGACCTTAACGGCATCAGCTGGTTGGCTAAAGGTTGATGCGAGTTCGGTATGTTTTGTCGACAGTAACAATGTTGACAGTCATTATATAGACACCGTAATGTCGACAAGAACAACATATTGACAGACAAAATGTCCTCATGCTCAGAATGTTGACAACCACAATGTTGACACTAACAAAAGGCCGACATGTTCAAATTGTGGACAGCCAAAATGTTGACAGGTGCATAATGTTGACACCCAATTCCAGACCTTAACCCTAAGATTTCTATTGTGGACATTTTGACGGTGTCGTTATTTCATACGGCAGCATTTTAGCTGTGTCGACAGTTCATGTGTTGTCATTTAGACTGCGCCAGCATTTTGCAGGTGTTGACATGTGGGGTGTGGACATTTTAGCCATATTGACATGATGGTATTGACCTTTTGACTGTCAAGATTGCGATTTCCCACATGATGACAACATCCCAGGTTGATGGTCCCTGGTGAGTCCACAGACCAGCTGTTGGCGGAAGAAAGATGCCAGAACCCAACGGAAGAGGATACGCTAGATTGGTGCGGGCACCTGGAGACACACCAATCAGAAGGTACCTGATCTTGTCTGAGCACTCAAACTGAGCAGGCTTGGGCCTGGTCACTCTCTGGAAGGCAGATGACTTGGAACACTCGGAGCTATGTTTTGCTTTTTTTCTTCTTCTCTGTTGGAGCTGGGGCCAGTAGGAGGCCATCTTCTCTAGGCCCTTTGTGGGGGCCCACTTCTCCAATGTTACCACAGCAGTAGCAGCACCTGAAGTGCACAGGAATGGTTGTGTAACACCAATGCTAATTCCAGACACCTGTCTGAGTCTACAATTTGTTCCTGGCTTCCATCATCCCTCCACCCATGGCCTGGACTCTGAAAAAGAAAGAAAGCCTTCAACGCAGCCCAAGCTTTCAGCCGGCCACAGTAAGAGAGCCACCATTCCATGTCACCGAGCAGACGAGCGCTGTCCCGATGAAGGCTTTCTCTAGCCCTTCCCATTCTGTGATAGACGTCGCCGATGCCAGCCATTGCCCAAGTCACGAAAGCAAGCAAGAAAGCCAGCGCTTACCTACTAAGGGCCTGTGAGAAAGCAGGCTGAAGGGAAAGCTGCCCGCTTAGTCATCCAGGTGTGATTGCCTTGCCGCTGTAGGGCGCTAGGGGCCAGACATCTGTGAAGATAGAAGAACGTGTTTGAGATGCTGCTGATTAGTAAAATGAATGAGAGAAGTAAGCCAAAGTAAGGCAGGTTGTGAGAGTATGTTTGTGTGGGCAATAAGGAGGAAAAAAAGAGGGAGTAAAAAAGGCTTAAAGAGGCAGCAGCAGCAGCAGGAAGATGTGGCTAGACGAGAGGGTTGGAGGGAGAGAGCCCAGTGCTGTGATGCAGACAGCAAGCAACGTGTGGAAGGTAGTGAATAGCAAGGAGCAGCTGGGCTGGAGAGGTGGATCCTGGCTGCTGCTGGTGACAAGTAGAAAAGGAGCAAGTGAGAGTCTGGTCTCTGCCTACGGCCACACCACCCTGAACACGCCCGATCTCGTCTGATCTCGGAAGCTAAGCAGGGTCAGGCCTGGTTAGTACTTGGATGGGAGACCGCCTGGGAATACCAGGTGCTGTAGGCTTTTGCTTTTTTACTCTGCAACCAGCAGGGGTCGCTCTTCACAGCTTCTCAATCTTCTTCACTTTTTCAAATGCACACTTCTCTCTTTCTTTTACTCACTCACTCACTCACTCACTCACTCATTCATGCCTTTATTCACTTATTTATGACTGCTGCACATCCAGCTCTTTCCAAAACTACACCCAAACTTCACCATTATGTCACCTACTTCTTTTTTCATGCATACAACCCAAAGCATCTAGCACTCTCTCAGCAGCAGCAACCCCATTCCCAACATGGCTGACAGGGCACACACAACTAGGCCGCACTTAGCAGCGCCTTACGTCCCACCTAGGGTTTCCGGCGCAGTCATTTCTCAGCAGATGCTGCAACGGACTGTGCACTATAAGGGTCACCCACCGCACACGTTATACGGCCTCCTCACACCCTTTCCAAGTGTCTGACCTCAAAGTGATGGTCTACATTGCTGGACACCATATTATCCAGTATCAGGTCAGTGCCATAAGTCTGGAGCCATAACCAAAATGCATCTGTTGTTTGGCTGCAATGTCATAGTGAATCCTGCATGTCTGCACTTTTTTTTACTACACGGCCACGCAGCAAACATAGGAACTGGCTGCAGCGCAAGATGTTCACCTGCGGTGACCTTAACGGCATCAGCTGGTTGGCTAAAGGTTGATGCGAGTTCGGTATGTTTTGTCGACAGTAACAATGTTGACAGTCATTATATAGACACCGTAATGTCGACAAGAACAACATATTGACAGACAAAATGTCCTCATGCTCAGAATGTTGACAACCACAATGTTGACACTAACAAAAGGCCGACATGTTCAAATTGTGGACAGCCAAAATGTTGACAGGTGCATAATGTTGACACCCAATTCCAGACCTTAACCCTAAGATTTCTATTGTGGACATTTTGACGGTGTCGTTATTTCATACGGCAGCATTTTAGCTGTGTCGACAGTTCATGTGTTGTCATTTAGACTGCGCCAGCATTTTGCAGGTGTTGACATGTGGGGTGTGGACATTTTAGCCATATTGACATGATGGTATTGACCTTTTGACTGTCAAGATTGCGATTTCCCACATGATGACAACATCCCAGGTTGATGGTCCCTGGTGAGTCCACAGACCAGCTGTTGGCGGAAGAAAGATGCCAGAACCCAACGGAAGAGGATACGCTAGATTGGTGCGGGCACCTGGAGACACACCAATCAGAAGGTACCTGATCTTGTCTGAGCACTCAAACTGAGCAGGCTTGGGCCTGGTCACTCTCTGGAAGGCAGATGACTTGGAACACTCGGAGCTATGTTTTGCTTTTTTTCTTCTTCTCTGTTGGAGCTGGGGCCAGTAGGAGGCCATCTTCTCTAGGCCCTTTGTGGGGGCCCACTTCTCCAATGTTACCACAGCAGTAGCAGCACCTGAAGTGCACAGGAATGGTTGTGTAACACCAATGCTAATTCCAGACACCTGTCTGAGTCTACAATTTGTTCCTGGCTTCCATCATCCCTCCACCCATGGCCTGGACTCTGAAAAAGAAAGAAAGCCTTCAACGCAGCCCAAGCTTTCAGCCGGCCACAGTAAGAGAGCCACCATTCCATGTCACCGAGCAGACGAGCGCTGTCCCGAAGAAGGCTTTCTCTAGCCCTTCCCATTCTGTGATAGACGTCGCCGATGCCAGCCATTGCCCAAGTCACGAAAGCAAGCAAGAAAGCCAGCGCTTACCTACTAAGGGCCTGTGAGAAAGCAGGCTGAAGGGAAAGCTGCCCGCTTAGTCATCCAGGTGTGATTGCCTTGCCGCTGTAGGGCGCTAGGGGCCAGACATCTGTGAAGATAGAAGAACGTGTTTGAGATGCTGCTGATTAGTAAAATGAATGAGAGAAGTAAGCCAAAGTAAGGCAGGTTGTGAGAGTATGTTTGTGTGGGCAATAAGGAGGAAAAAAAGAGGGAGTAAAAAAGGCTTAAAGAGGCAGCAGCAGCAGTATCAAGATGTGGCTAGACGAGAGGGTTGGAGGGAGAGAGCCCAGTGCTGTGATGCAGACAGCAAGCAACGTGTGGAAGGTAGTGAATAGCAAGGAGCAGCTGGGCTGGAGAGGTGGATCCTGGCTGCTGCTGGTGACAAGTAGAAAAGGAGCAAGTGAGAGTCTGGTCTCTGCCTACGGCCACACCACCCTGAACACGCCCGATCTCGTCTGATCTCGGAAGCTAAGCAGGGTCAGGCCTGGTTAGTACTTGGATGGGAGACCGCCTGGGAATACCAGGTGCTGTAGGCTTTTGCTTTTTTACTCTGCAACCAGCAGGGGTCGCTCTTCACAGCTTCTCAATCTTCTTCACTTTTTCAAATGCACACTTCTCTCTTTCTTTTACTCACTCACTCACTCACTCACTCACTCACTCACTCATTCATGCCTTTATTCACTTATTTATGACTGCTGCACATCCAGCTCTTTCCAAAACTACACCCAAACTTCACCATTATGTCACCTACTTCTTTTTTCATGCATACAACCCAAAGCATCTAGCACTCTCTCAGCAGCAGCAACCCCATTCCCAACATGGCTGACAGGGCACACACAACTAGGCCGCACTTAGCAGCGCCTTACGTCCCACCTAGGGTTTCCGGCGCAGTCATTTCTCAGCAGATGCTGCAACGGACTGTGCACTATAAGGGTCACCCACCGCACACGTTATACGGCCTCCTCACACCCTTTCCAAGTGTCTGACCTCAAAGTGATGGTCTACATTGCTGGACACCATATTATCCAGTATCAGGTCAGTGCCATAAGTCTGGAGCCATAACCAAAATGCATCTGTTGTTTGGCTGCAATGTCATAGTGAATCCTGCATGTCTGCACTTTTTTTTACTACACGGCCACGCAGCAAACATAGGAACTGGCTGCAGCGCAAGATGTTCACCTGCGGTGACCTTAACGGCATCAGCTGGTTGGCTAAAGGTTGATGCGAGTTCGGTATGTTTTGTCGACAGTAACAATGTTGACAGTCATTATATAGACACCGTAATGTCGACAAGAACAACATATTGACAGACAAAATGTCCTCATGCTCAGAATGTTGACAACCACAATGTTGACACTAACAAAAGGCCGACATGTTCAAATTGTGGACAGCCAAAATGTTGACAGGTGCATAATGTTGACACCCAATTCCAGACCTTAACCCTAAGATTTCTATTGTGGACATTTTGACGGTGTCGTTATTTCATACGGCAGCATTTTAGCTGTGTCGACAGTTCATGTGTTGTCATTTAGACTGCGCCAGCATTTTGCAGGTGTTGACATGTGGGGTGTGGACATTTTAGCCATATTGACATGATGGTATTGACCTTTTGACTGTCAAGATTGCGATTTCCCACATGATGACAACATCCCAGGTTGATGGTCCCTGGTGAGTCCACAGACCAGCTGTTGGCGGAAGAAAGATGCCAGAACCCAACGGAAGAGGATACGCTAGATTGGTGCGGGCACCTGGAGACACACCAATCAGAAGGTACCTGATCTTGTCTGAGCACTCAAACTGAGCAGGCTTGGGCCTGGTCACTCTCTGGAAGGCAGATGACTTGGAACACTCGGAGCTATGTTTTGCTTTTTTTCTTCTTCTCTGTTGGAGCTGGGGCCAGTAGGAGGCCATCTTCTCTAGGCCCTTTGTGGGGGCCCACTTCTCCAATGTTACCACAGCAGTAGCAGCACCTGAAGTGCACAGGAATGGTTGTGTAACACCAATGCTAATTCCAGACACCTGTCTGAGTCTACAATTTGTTCCTGGCTTCCATCATCCCTCCACCCATGGCCTGGACTCTGAAAAAGAAAGAAAGCCTTCAACGCAGCCCAAGCTTTCAGCCGGCCACAGTAAGAGAGCCACCATTCCATGTCACCGAGCAGACGAGCGCTGTCCCGATGAAGGCTTTCTCTAGCCCTTCCCATTCTGTGATAGACGTCGCCGATGCCAGCCATTGCCCAAGTCACGAAAGCAAGCAAGAAAGCCAGCGCTTACCTACTAAGGGCCTGTGAGAAAGCAGGCTGAAGGGAAAGCTGCCCGCTTAGTCATCCAGGTGTGATTGCCTTGCCGCTGTAGGGCGCTAGGGGCCAGACATCTGTGAAGATAGAAGAACGTGTTTGAGATGCTGCTGATTAGTAAAATGAATGAGAGAAGTAAGCCAAAGTAAGGCCGGTTGTGAGAGTATGTTTGTGTGGGCAATAAGGAGGAAAAAAGAGGGAGTAAAAAAGGCTTAAAGAGGCAGCAGCAGTAGCAAGATGTGGCTAGACGAGAGGGTTGGAGGGAGAGAGCCCAGTGCTGTGATGCAGACAGCAAGCAACGTGTGGAAGGTAGTAAATAGCAAGGAGCAGCTGGGCTGGAGAGGTGGATCCTGGCTGCTGCTGGTGACAAGTAGAAAAGGAGCAAGTGAGAGCCTGGTCTCTGCCTACGGCCACACCACCCTGAACACGCCCGATCTCGTCTGATCTCGGAAGCTAAGCAGGGTCAGGCCTGGTTAGTACTTGGATGGGAGACCGCCTGGGAATACCAGGTGCTGTAGGCTTTTGCTTTTTTACTCTGCAACCAGCAGGGGTCGCTCTTCACAGCTTCTCAATCTTCTTCACTTTTTCAAATGCACACTTCTCTCTTTCTTTTACTCACTCACTCACTCACTCACTCATTCATGCCTTTATTCACTTATTTATGACTGCTGCACATCCAGCTCTTTCCAAAACTACACCCAAACTTCACCATTATGTCACCTACTTCTTTTTTCATGCATACAACCCAAAGCATCTAGCACTCTCTCAGCAGCAGCAACCCCATTCCCAACATGGCTGACAGGGCACACACAACTAGGCCGCACTTAGCAGCGCCTTACGTCCCACCTAGGGTTTCCGGCGCAGTCATTTCTCAGCAGATGCTGCAACGGACTGTGCACTATAAGGGTCACCCACCGCACACGTTATACGGCCTCCTCACACCCTTTCCAAGTGTCTGACCTCAAAGTGATGGTCTACATTGCTGGACACCATATTATCCAGTATCAGGTCAGTGCCATAAGTCTGGAGCCATAACCAAAATGCATCTGTTGTTTGGCTGCAATGTCATAGTGAATCCTGCATGTCTGCACTTTTTTTTACTACACGGCCACGCAGCAAACATAGGAACTGGCTGCAGCGCAAGATGTTCACCTGCGGTGACCTTAACGGCATCAGCTGGTTGGCTAAAGGTTGATGCGAGTTCGGTATGTTTTGTCGACAGTAACAATGTTGACAGTCATTATATAGACACCGTAATGTCGACAAGAACAACATATTGACAGACAAAATGTCCTCATGCTCAGAATGTTGACAACCACAATGTTGACACTAACAAAAGGCCGACATGTTCAAATTGTGGACAGCCAAAATGTTGACAGGTGCATAATGTTGACACCCAATTCCAGACCTTAACCCTAAGATTTCTATTGTGGACATTTTGACGGTGTCGTTATTTCATACGGCAGCATTTTAGCTGTGTCGACAGTTCATGTGTTGTCATTTAGACTGCGCCAGCATTTTGCAGGTGTTGACATGTGGGGTGTGGACATTTTAGCCATATTGACATGATGGTATTGACCTTTTGACTGTCAAGATTGCGATTTCCCACATGATGACAACATCCCAGGTTGATGGTCCCTGGTGAGTCCACAGACCAGCTGTTGGCGGAAGAAAGATGCCAGAACCCAACGGAAGAGGATACGCTAGATTGGTGCGGGCACCTGGAGACACACCAATCAGAAGGTACCTGATCTTGTCTGAGCACTCAAACTGAGCAGGCTTGGGCCTGGTCACTCTCTGGAAGGCAGATGACTTGGAACACTCGGAGCTATGTTTTGCTTTTTTTCTTCTTCTCTGTTGGAGCTGGGGCCAGTAGGAGGCCATCTTCTCTAGGCCCTTTGTGGGGGCCCACTTCTCCAATGTTACCACAGCAGTAGCAGCACCTGAAGTGCACAGGAATGGTTGTGTAACACCAATGCTAATTCCAGACACCTGTCTGAGTCTACAATTTGTTCCTGGCTTCCATCATCCCTCCACCCATGGCCTGGACTCTGAAAAAGAAAGAAAGCCTTCAACGCAGCCCAAGCTTTCAGCCGGCCACAGTAAGAGAGCCACCATTCCATGTCACCGAGCAGACGAGCGCTGTCCCGATGAAGGCTTTCTCTAGCCCTTCCCATTCTGTGATAGACGTCGCCGATGCCAGCCATTGCCCAAGTCACGAAAGCAAGCAAGAAAGCCAGCGCTTACCTACTAAGGGCCTGTGAGAAAGCAGGCTGAAGGGAAAGCTGCCCGCTTAGTCATCCAGGTGTGATTGCCTTGCCGCTGTAGGGCGCTAGGGGCCAGACATCTGTGAAGATAGAAGAACGTGTTTGAGATGCTGCTGATTAGTAAAATGAATGAGAGAAGTAAGCCAAAGTAAGGCAGGTTGTGAGAGTATGTTTGTGTGGGCAATAAGGAGGAAAAAAAGAGGGACTAAAAAAGGCTTAAAGAGGCAGCAGCAGCAGCAGGAAGATGTGGCTAGACGAGAGGGTTGGAGGGAGAGAGCCCAGTGCTGTGATGCAGACAGCAAGCAACGTGTGGAAGGTAGTGAATAGCAAGGAGCAGCTGGGCTGGAGAGGTGGATCCTGGCTGCTGCTGGTGACAAGTAGAAAAGGAGCAAGTGAGAGTCTGGTCTCTGCCTACGGCCACACCACCCTGAACACGCCCGATCTCGTCTGATCTCGGAAGCTAAGCAGGGTCAGGCCTGGTTAGTACTTGGATGGGAGACCGCCTGGGAATACCAGGTGCTGTAGGCTTTTGCTTTTTTACTCTGCAACCAGCAGGGGTCGCTCTTCACAGCTTCGCAATCTTCTTCACTTTTTCAAATGCACACTTCTCTCTTTCTTTTACTCACTCACTCACTCACTCACTCACTCACTCA
Source organism: Taudactylus pleione (assembly GCA_031769625.1). Taxonomy (NCBI): domain Eukaryota; kingdom Metazoa; phylum Chordata; class Amphibia; order Anura; family Myobatrachidae; genus Taudactylus; species Taudactylus pleione. The sequence continues at coordinate 197,998 of JAUIMM010002248.1, read as the reverse complement.
CTCACTCACTCATTCATGCCTTTATTCACTTATTTATGACTGCTGCACATCCAGCTCTTTCCAAAACTACACCCAAACTTCACCATTATGTCACCTACTTCTTTTTTCATGCATACAACCCAAAGCATCTAGCACTCTCTCAGCAGCAGCAACCCCATTCCCAACATGGCTGACAGGGCACACACAACTAGGCCGCACTTAGCAGCGCCTTACGTCCCACCTAGGGTTTCCGGCGCAGTCATTTCTCAGCAGATGCTGCAACGGACTGTGCACTATAAGGGTCACCCACCGCACACGTTATACGGCCTCCTCACACCCTTTCCAAGTGTCTGACCTCAAAGTGATGGTCTACATTGCTGGACACCATATTATCCAGTATCAGGTCAGTGCCATAAGTCTGGAGCCATAACCAAAATGCATCTGTTGTTTGGCTGCAATGTCATAGTGAATCCTGCATGTCTGCACTTTTTTTTACTACACGGCCACGCAGCAAACATAGGAACTGGCTGCAGCGCAAGATGTTCACCTGCGGTGACCTTAACGGCATCAGCTGGTTGGCTAAAGGTTGATGCGAGTTCGGTATGTTTTGTCGACAGTAACAATGTTGACAGTCATTATATAGACACCGTAATGTCGACAAGAACAACATATTGACAGTCCTCATGCTCAGAATGTTGACAACCACAATGTTGACACTAACAAAAGGCCGACATGTTCAAATTGTGGACAGCCAAAATGTTGACAGGTGCATAATGTTGACACCCAATTCCAGACCTTAACCCTAAGATTTCTATTGTGGACATTTTGACGGTGTCGTTATTTCATACGGCAGCATTTTAGCTGTGTCGACAGTTCATGTGTTGTCATTTAGACTGCGCCAGCATTTTGCAGGTGTTGACATGTGGGGTGTGGACATTTTAGCCATATTGACATGATGGTATTGACCTTTTGACTGTCAAGATTGCGATTTCCCACATGATGACAACATCCCAGGTTGATGGTCCCTGGTGAGTCCACAGACCAGCTGTTGGCGGAAGAAAGATGCCAGAACCCAACGGAAGAGGATACGCTAGATTGGTGCGGGCACCTGGAGACACACCAATCAGAAGGTACCTGATCTTGTCTGAGCACTCAAACTGAGCAGGCTTGGGCCTGGTCACTCTCTGGAAGGCAGATGACTTGGAACACTCGGAGCTATGTTTTGCTTTTTTTCTTCTTCTCTGTTGGAGCTGGGGCCAGTAGGAGGCCATCTTCTCTAGGCCCTTTGTGGGGGCCCACTTCTCCAATGTTACCACAGCAGTAGCAGCACCTGAAGTGCACAGGAATGGTTGTGTAACACCAATGCTAATTCCAGACACCTGTCTGAGTCTACAATTTGTTCCTGGCTTCCATCATCCCTCCACCCATGGCCTGGACTCTGAAAAAGAAAGAAAGCCTTCAACGCAGCCCAAGCTTTCAGCCGGCCACAGTAAGAGAGCCACCATTCCATGTCACCGAGCAGACGAGCGCTGTCCCGAAGAAGGCTTTCTCTAGCCCTTCCCATTCTGTGATAGACGTCGCCGATGCCAGCCATTGCCCAAGTCACGAAAGCAAGCAAGAAAGCCAGCGCTTACCTACTAAGGGCCTGTGAGAAAGCAGGCTGAAGGGAAAGCTGCCCGCTTAGTCATCCAGGTGTGATTGCCTTGCCGCTGTAGGGCGCTAGGGGCCAGACATCTGTGAAGATAGAAGAACGTGTTTGAGATGCTGCTGATTAGTAAAATGAATGAGAGAAGTAAGCCAAAGTAAGGCAGGTTGTGAGAGTATGTTTGTGTTGGGCAATAAGGAGGAAAAAAAGAGGGACTAAAAAAGGCTTAAAGAGGCAGCAGCAGCAGTAGCAAGATGTGGCTAGACGAGAGGGTTGGAGGGAGAGAGCCCAGTGCTGTGATGCAGACAGCAAGCAACGTGTGGAAGGTAGTGAATAGCAAGGAGCAGCTGGGCTGGAGAGGTGGATCCTGGCTGCTGCTGGTGACAAGTAGAAAAGGAGCAAGTGAGAGTCTGGTCTCTGCCTACGGCCACACCACCCTGAACACGCCCGATCTCGTCTGATCTCGGAAGCTAAGCAGGGTCAGGCCTGGTTAGTACTTGGATGGGAGACCGCCTGGGAATACCAGGTGCTGTAGGCTTTTGCTTTTTTACTCTGCAACCAGCAGGGGTCGCTCTTCACAGCTTCTCAATCTTCTTCACTTTTTCAAATGCACACTTCTCTCTTTCTTTTACTCACTCACTCACTCACTCACTCACTCATTCATGCCTTTATTCACTTATTTATGACTGCTGCACATCCAGCTCTTTCCAAAACTACACTCAAACTTCACCATTATGTCACCTACTTCTTTTTTCATGCATACAACCCAAAGCATCTAGCACTCTCTCAGCAGCAGCAACCCCATTCCCAACATGGCTGACAGGGCACACACAACTAGGCCGCACTTAGCAGCGCCTTACGTCCCACCTAGGGTTTCCGGCGCAGTCATTTCTCAGCAGATGCTGCAACGGACTGTGCACTATAAGGGTCACCCACCGCACACGTTATACGGCCTCCTCACACCCTTTCCAAGTGTCTGACCTCAAAGTGATGGTCTACATTGCTGGACACCATATTATCCAGTATCAGGTCAGTGCCATAAGTCTGGAGCCATAACCAAAATGCATCTGTTGTTTGGCTGCAATGTCATAGTGAATCCTGCATGTCTGCACTTTTTTTTACTACACGGCCACGCAGCAAACATAGGAACTGGCTGCAGCGCAAGATGTTCACCTGCGGTGACCTTAACGGCATCAGCTGGTTGGCTAAAGGTTGATGCGAGTTCAGTATGTTTTGTCGACAGTAACAATGTTGACAGTCATTATATAGACACCGTAATGTCGACAAGAACAACATATTGACAGACAAAATGTCCTCATGCTCAGAATGTTGACAACCACAAGGTCGACACTAACAAAAAACCGACATGTTCAAATTGTGGACAGCCAAAATGTTGACAGGTGCATAATGTTGACACCCAATTCCAGACCTTAACCCTAAGATTTCTATTGTGGACATTTTGACGGTGTCGTTATTTCATACAGCAGCATTTTAGCTGTGTCGACAGTTCATGTGTTGTCATTTAGACTGCGACAGCATTTTGCAGGTGTTGACATGTGGGGTGTGGACATTTTAGCCATATCGACATGATGGTGTTGACCTTTTGACTGTCAACATTGCGATTTCCAACATGTTGACAACATCCCAGGTTGATGGTCCCTGGTGAGTCCACAGACCAGCTGTTGGCGGAAGAAAGATGCCAGAACCCAACGGAAGAGGATACGCTAGATTGGTGCGGGCACCTGGAGACACACCAATCAGAAGGTGCCTGATCTTGTCTGAGCACTCAAACTGAGCAGGCTTGGGCCTGGTCACTCTCTGGAAGGCAGATGACTTGGAACACTCGGAGCTATGTTTTGCTTTTTTTCTTCTTCTCTGTTGGAGCTGGGGCCAGTAGGAGGCCATCTTCTCTAGGCCCTTTGTGGGGGCCCACTTCTCCAATGTTACCACAGCAGTAGCAGCACCTGAAGTGCACAGGAATGGTTGTGTAACACCAATGCTAATTCCAGACACCTGCCTGAGTCTACAATTTGTTCCTGGCTTCCATCATCCCTCCACCCATGGCCTGGACTCTGAAAAAGAAAGAAAGCCTTCAACGCAGCCCAAGCTTTCAGCCGGCCACAGTAAGAGAGCCACCATTACATGTCACCGAGCAGACGAGCGCTGTCCCGAAGAAGGCTTTCTCTAGCCCTTCCCATTCTGTGATAGACGTCGCCGATGCCAACCATTGCCCAAGTCACGAAAGCAAGCAAGAAAGCCAGCGCTTACCTACTAAGGGCCTGTGAGAAAGCAGGCTGAAGGGAAAGCTGCCCGCTTAGTCATCCAGGTGTGATTGCCTTGCCGCTGTAAGGCGCTAGGGGCCAGACATCTGTGAAGATAGAAGAACGTGTTTGAGATGCTGCTGATTAGTAAAATGAATGAGAGAAGTAAGCCAAAGTAAGGCAGGTTGTGAGAGTATGTTTGTGTGGGCAATAAGGAGGAAAAAAAGAGGGACTAAAAAAGGCTTAAAGAGGCAGCAGCAGCAGCAGGAAGATGTGGCTAGACGAGAGGGTTGGAGGGAGAGAGCCCAGTGCTGTGATGCAGACAGCAAGCAACGTGTGGAAGGTAGTGAATAGCAAGGAGCAGCTGGGCTGGAGAGGTGGATCCTGGCTGCTGCTGGTGACAAGTAGAAAAGGAGCAAGTGAGAGCCTGGTCTCTGCCTACGGCCACACCACCCTGAACACGCCCGATCTCGTCTGATCTCGGAAGCTAAGCAGGGTCAGGCCTGGTTAGTACTTGGATGGGAGACCGCCTGGGAATACCAGGTGCTGTAGGCTTTTGCTTTTTTACTCTGCAACCAGCAGGGGTCGCTCTTCACAGCTTCTCAATCTTCTTCACTTTTTCAAATGCACACTTTTCTCTTTCTTTTACTCACTCACTCACTCACTCACTCACTCATTCATGCCTTTATTCACTTATTTATGACTGCTGCACATCCAGCTCTTTCCAAAACTACACTCAAACTTCACCATTATGTCACCTACTTCTTTTTTCATGCATACAACCCAAAGCATCTAGCACTCTCTCAGCAGCAGCAACCCCATTCCCAACATGGCTGACAGGGCACACACAACTAGGCCGCACTTAGCAGCGCCTTACGTCCCACCTAGGGTTTCCGGCGCAGTCATTTCTCAGCAGATGCTGCAACGGACTGTGCACTATAAGGGTCACCCACCGCACACGTTATACGGCCTCCTCATACCCTTTCCAAGTGTCTGACCTCAAAGTGATGGTCTACATTGCTGGACACCATATTATCCAGTATCAGGTCAGTGCCATAAGTCTGGAGCCATAACCAAAATGCATCTGTTGTTTGGCTGCAATGTCATAGTGAATCCTGCATGTCTGCACTTTTTTTTACTACATGGCCACGCAGCAAACATAGGAACTGGCTGCAGCGCAAGATGTTCACCTGCGGTGACCTTAACGGCATCAGCTGGTTGGCTAAAGGTTGATGCGAGTTCGGTATGTTTTGTCGACAGTAACAATGTTGACAGTCATTATATAGACACCGTAATGTCGACAAGAACAACATATTGACAGACAAAATGTCCTCATGCTCAGAATGTTGACAACCACAATGTTGACACTAACAAAAGGCCGACATGTTCAAATTGTGGACAGCCAAAATGTTGACAGGTGCATAATGTTGACACCCAATTCCAGACCTTAACCCTAAGATTTCTATTGTGGACATTTTGACGGTGTCGTTATTTCATACGGCAGCATTTTAGCTGTGTCGACAGTTCATGTGTTGTCATTTAGACTGCGCCAGCATTTTGCAGGTGTTGACATGTGGGGTGTGGACATTTTAGCCATATTGACATGATGGTATTGACCTTTTGACTGTCAAGATTGCGATTTCCCACATGATGACAACATCCCAGGTTGATGGTCCCTGGTGAGTCCACAGACCAGCTGTTGGCGGAAGAAAGATGCCAGAACCCAACGGAAGAGGATACGCTAGATTGGTGCGGGCACCTGGAGACACACCAATCAGAAGGTACCTGATCTTGTCTGAGCACTCAAACTGAGCAGGCTTGGGCCTGGTCACTCTCTGGAAGGCAGATGACTTGGAACACTCGGAGCTATGTTTTGCTTTTTTTCTTCTTCTCTGTTGGAGCTGGGGCCAGTAGGAGGCCATCTTCTCTAGGCCCTTTGTGGGGGCCCACTTCTCCAATGTTACCACAGCAGTAGCAGCACCTGAAGTGCACAGGAATGGTTGTGTAACACCAATGCTAATTCCAGACACCTGTCTGAGTCTACAATTTGTTCCTGGCTTCCATCATCCCTCCACCCATGGCCTGGACTCTGAAAAAGAAAGAAAGCCTTCAACGCAGCCCAAGCTTTCAGCCGGCCACAGTAAGAGAGCCACCATTCCATGTCACCGAGCAGACGAGCGCTGTCCCGATGAAGGCTTTCTCTAGCCCTTCCCATTCTGTGATAGACGTCGCCGATGCCAGCCATTGCCCAAGTCACGAAAGCAAGCAAGAAAGCCAGCGCTTACCTACTAAGGGCCTGTGAGAAAGCAGGCTGAAGGGAAAGCTGCCCGCTTAGTCATCCAGGTGTGATTGCCTTGCCGCTGTAGGGCGCTAGGGGCCAGACATCTGTGAAGATAGAAGAACGTGTTTGAGATGCTGCTGATTAGTAAAATGAATGAGAGAAGTAAGCCAAAGTAAGGCCGGTTGTGAGAGTATGTTTGTGTGGGCAATAAGGAGGAAAAAATGAGGGAGTAAAAAAGGCTTAAAGAGGCAGCAGCAGCAGCAGGAAGATGTGGCTAGACGAGAGGGTTGGAGGGAGAGAGCCCAGTGCTGTGATGCAGACAGCAAGCAACGTGTGGAAGGTAGTGAATAGCAAGGAGCAGCTGGGCTGGAGAGGTGGATCCTGGCTGCTGCTGGTGACAAGTAGAAAAGGAGCAAGTGAGAGTCTGGTCTCTGCCTACGGCCACACCACCCTGAACACACCCGATCTCGTCTGATCTCGGAAGCTAAGCAGGGTCAGGCCTGGTTAGTACTTGGATGGGAGACCGCCTGGGAATACCAGGTGCTGTAGGCTTTTGCTTTTTTACTCTGCAACCAGCAGGGGTCGCTCTTCACAGCTTCTCAATCTTCTTCACTTTTTCAAATGCACACTTCTCTCTTTCTTTTACTCACTCACTCACTCACTCACTCACTCACTCACTCACTCACTCATTCATGCCTTTATTCACTTATTTATGACTGCTGCACATCCAGCTCTTTCCAAAACTACACCCAAACTTCACCATTATGTCACCTACTTCTTTTTTCATGCATACAACCCAAAGCATCTAGCACTCTCTCAGCAGCAGCAACCCCATTCCCAACATGGCTGACAGGGCACACACAACTAGGCCGCACTTAGCAGCGCCTTACGTCCCACCTAGGGTTTCCGGCGCAGTCATTTCTCAGCAGATGCTGCAACGGACTGTGCACTATAAGGGTCACCCACCGCACACGTTATACGGCCTCCTCACACCCTTTCCAAGTGTCTGACCTCAAAGTGATGGTCTACATTGCTGGACACCATATTATCCAGTATCAGGTCAGTGCCATAAGTCTGGAGCCATAACCAAAATGCATCTGTTGTTTGGCTGCAATGTCATAGTGAATCCTGCATGTCTGCACTTTTTTTTACTACACGGCCACGCAGCAAACATAGGAACTGGCTGCAGCGCAAGATGTTCACCTGCGGTGACCTTAACGGCATCAGCTGGTTGGCTAAAGGTTGATGCGAGTTCGGTATGTTTTGTCGACAGTAACAATGTTGACAGTCATTATATAGACACCGTAATGTCGACAAGAACAACATATTGACAGACAAAATGTCCTCATGCTCAGAATGTTGACAACCACAATGTTGACACTAACAAAAGGCCGACATGTTCAAATTGTGGACAGCCAAAATGTTGACAGGTGCATAATGTTGACACCCAATTCCAGACCTTAACCCTAAGATTTCTATTGTGGACATTTTGACGGTGTCGTTATTTCATACGGCAGCATTTTAGCTGTGTCGACAGTTCATGTGTTGTCATTTAGACTGCGCCAGCATTTTGCAGGTGTTGACATGTGGGGTGTGGACATTTTAGCCATATTGACATGATGGTATTGACCTTTTGACTGTCAAGATTGCGATTTCCCACATGATGACAACATCCCAGGTTGATGGTCCCTGGTGAGTCCACAGACCAGCTGTTGGCGGAAGAAAGATGCCAGAACCCAACGGAAGAGGATACGCTAGATTGGTGCGGGCACCTGGAGACACACCAATCAGAAGGTACCTGATCTTGTCTGAGCACTCAAACTGAGCAGGCTTGGGCCTGGTCACTCTCTGGAAGGCAGATGACTTGGAACACTCGGAGCTATGTTTTGCTTTTTTTCTTCTTCTCTGTTGGAGCTGGGGCCAGTAGGAGGCCATCTTCTCTAGGCCCTTTGTGGGGGCCCACTTCTCCAATGTTACCACAGCAGTAGCAGCACCTGAAGTGCACAGGAATGGTTGTGTAACACCAATGCTAATTCCAGACACCTGTCTGAGTCTACAATTTGTTCCTGGCTTCCATCATCCCTCCACCCATGGCCTGGACTCTGAAAAAGAAAGAAAGCCTTCAACGCAGCCCAAGCTTTCAGCCGGCCACAGTAAGAGAGCCACCATTCCATGTCACCGAGCAGACGAGCGCTGTCCCGATGAAGGCTTTCTCTAGCCCTTCCCATTCTGTGATAGACGTCGCCGATGCCAGCCATTGCCCAAGTCACGAAAGCAAGCAAGAAAGCCAGCGCTTACCTACTAAGGGCCTGTGAGAAAGCAGGCTGAAGGGAAAGCTGCCCGCTTAGTCATCCAGGTGTGATTGCCTTGCCGCTGTAGGGCGCTAGGGGCCAGACATCTGTGAAGATAGAAGAACGTGTTTGAGATGCTGCTGATTAGTAAAATGAATGAGAGAAGTAAGCCAAAGTAAGGCAGGTTGTGAGAGTATGTTTGTGTGGGCAATAAGGAGGAAAAAAAGAGGGAGTAAAAAAGGCTTAAAGAGGCAGCAGCAGCAGCAGGAAGATGTGGCTAGACGAGAGGGTTGGAGGGAGAGAGCCCAGTGCTGTGATGCAGACAGCAAGCAACGTGTGGAAGGTAGTGAATAGCAAGGAGCAGCTGGGCTGGAGAGGTGGATCCTGGCTGCTGCTGGTGACAAGTAGAAAAGGAGCAAGTGAGAGTCTGGTCTCTGCCTACGGCCACACCACCCTGAACACGCCCGATCTCGTCTGATCTCGGAAGCTAAGCAGGGTCAGGCCTGGTTAGTACTTGGATGGGAGACCGCCTGGGAATACCAGGTGCTGTAGGCTTTTGCTTTTTTACTCTGCAACCAGCAGGGGTCGCTCTTCACAGCTTCTCAATCTTCTTCACTTTTTCAAATGCACACTTCTCTCTTTCTTTTACTCACTCACTCACTCACTCACTCACTCACTCATTCATGCCTTTATTCACTTATTTATGACTGCTGCACATCCAGCTCTTTCCAAAACTACACCCAAACTTCACCATTATGTCACCTACTTCTTTTTTCATGCATACAACCCAAAGCATCTAGCACTCTCTCAGCAGCAGCAACCCCATTCCCAACATGGCTGACAGGGCACACACAACTAGGCCGCACTTAGCAGCGCCTTACGTCCCACCTAGGGTTTCCGGCGCAGTCATTTCTCAGCAGATGCTGCAACGGACTGTGCACTATAAGGGTCACCCACCGCACACGTTATACGGCCTCCTCACACCCTTTCCAAGTGTCTGACCTCAAAGTGATGGTCTACATTGCTGGACACCATATTATCCAGTATCAGGTCAGTGCCATAAGTCTGGAGCCATAACCAAAATGCATCTGTTGTTTGGCTGCAATGTCATAGTGAATCCTGCATGTCTGCACTTTTTTTTACTACACGGCCACGCAGCAAACATAGGAACTGGCTGCAGCGCAAGATGTTCACCTGCGGTGACCTTAACGGCATCAGCTGGTTGGCTAAAGGTTGATGCGAGTTCGGTATGTTTTGTCGACAGTAACAATGTTGACAGTCATTATATAGACACCGTAATGTCGACAAGAACAACATATTGACAGACAAAATGTCCTCATGCTCAGAATGTTGACAACCACAATGTTGACACTAACAAAAGGCCGACATGTTCAAATTGTGGACAGCCAAAATGTTGACAGGTGCATAATGTTGACACCCAATTCCAGACCTTAACCCTAAGATTTCTATTGTGGACATTTTGACGGTGTCGTTATTTCATACGGCAGCATTTTAGCTGTGTCGACAGTTCATGTGTTGTCATTTAGACTGCGCCAGCATTTTGCAGGTGTTGACATGTGGGGTGTGGACATTTTAGCCATATTGACATGATGGTATTGACCTTTTGACTGTCAAGATTGCGATTTCCCACATGATGACAACATCCCAGGTTGATGGTCCCTGGTGAGTCCACAGACCAGCTGTTGGCGGAAGAAAGATGCCAGAACCCAACGGAAGAGGATACGCTAGATTGGTGCGGGCACCTGGAGACACACCAATCAGAAGGTACCTGATCTTGTCTGAGCACTCAAACTGAGCAGGCTTGGGCCTGGTCACTCTCTGGAAGGCAGATGACTTGGAACACTCGGAGCTATGTTTTGCTTTTTTTCTTCTTCTCTGTTGGAGCTGGGGCCAGTAGGAGGCCATCTTCTCTAGGCCCTTTGTGGGGGCCCACTTCTCCAATGTTACCACAGCAGTAGCAGCACCTGAAGTGCACAGGAATGGTTGTGTAACACCAATGCTAATTCCAGACACCTGTCTGAGTCTACAATTTGTTCCTGGCTTCCATCATCCCTCCACCCATGGCCTGGACTCTGAAAAAGAAAGAAAGCCTTCAACGCAGCCCAAGCTTTCAGCCGGCCACAGTAAGAGAGCCACCATTCCATGTCACCGAGCAGACGAGCGCTGTCCCGAAGAAGGCTTTCTCTAGCCCTTCCCATTCTGTGATAGACGTCGCCGATGCCAGCCATTGCCCAAGTCACGAAAGCAAGCAAGAAAGCCAGCGCTTACCTACTAAGGGCCTGTGAGAAAGCAGGCTGAAGGGAAAGCTGCCCGCTTAGTCATCCAGGTGTGATTGCCTTGCCGCTGTAGGGCGCTAGGGGCCAGACATCTGTGAAGATAGAAGAACGTGTTTGAGATGCTGCTGATTAGTAAAATGAATGAGAGAAGTAAGCCAAAGTAAGGCAGGTTGTGAGAGTATGTTTGTGTTGGGCAATAAGGAGGAAAAAAAGAGGGAGTAAAAAAGGCTTAAAGAGGCAGCAGCAGCAGTAGCAAGATGTGGCTAGACGAGAGGGTTGGAGGGAGAGAGCCCAGTGCTGTGATGCAGACAGCAAGCAACGTGTGGAAGGTAGTAAATAGCAAGGAGCAGCTGGGCTGGAGAGGTGGATCCTGGCTGCTGCTGGTGACAAGTAGAAAAGGAGCAAGTGAGAGCCTGGTCTCTGCCTACGGCCACACCACCCTGAACACGCCCGATCTCGTCTGATCTCGGAAGCTAAGCAGGGTCAGGCCTGGTTAGTACTTGGATGGGAGACCGCCTGGGAATACCAGGTGCTGTAGGCTTTTGCTTTTTTACGCTGCAACCAGCAGGGGTCGCTCTTCACAGCTTCTCAATCTTCTTCACTTTTTCAAATGCACACTTTTCTCTTTCTTTTACTCACTCACTCACTCACTCACTCACTCATTCATGCCTTTATTCACTTATTTATGACTGCTGCACATCCAGCTCTTTCCAAAACTACACTCAAACTTCACCATTATGTCACCTACTTCTTTTTTCATGCATACAACCCAAAGCATCTAGCACTCTCTCAGCAGCAGCAACCCCATTCCCAACATGGCTGACAGGGCACACACAACTAGGCCGCACTTAGCAGCGCCTTACGTCCCACCTAGGGTTTCCGGCGCAGTCATTTCTCAGCAGATGCTGCAACGGACTGTGCACTATAAGGGTCACCCACCGCACACGTTATACGGCCTCCTCATACCCTTTCCAAGTGTCTGACCTCAAAGTGATGGTCTACATTGCTGGACACCATATTATCCAGTATCAGGTCAGTGCCATAAGTCTGGAGCCATAACCAAAATGCATCTGTTGTTTGGCTGCAATGTCATAGTGAATCCTGCATGTCTGCACTTTTTTTTACTACATGGCCACGCAGCAAACATAGGAACTGGCTGCAGCGCAAGATGTTCACCTGCGGTGACCTTAACGGCATCAGCTGGTTGGCTAAAGGTTGATGCGAGTTCGGTATGTTTTGTCGACAGTAACAATGTTGACAGTCATTATATAGACACCGTAATGTCGACAAGAACAACATATTGACAGACAAAATGTCCTCATGCTCAGAATGTTGACAACCACAATGTTGACACTAACAAAAGGCCGACATGTTCAAATTGTGGACAGCCAAAATGTTGACAGGTGCATAATGTTGACACCCAATTCCAGACCTTAACCCTAAGATTTCTATTGTGGACATTTTGACGGTGTCGTTATTTCATACGGCAGCATTTTAGCTGTGTCGACAGTTCATGTGTTGTCATTTAGACTGCGCCAGCATTTTGCAGGTGTTGACATGTGGGGTGTGGACATTTTAGCCATATTGACATGATGGTATTGACCTTTTGACTGTCAAGATTGCGATTTCCCACATGATGACAACATCCCAGGTTGATGGTCCCTGGTGAGTCCACAGACCAGCTGTTGGCGGAAGAAAGATGCCAGAACCCAACGGAAGAGGATACGCTAGATTGGTGCGGGCACCTGGAGACACACCAATCAGAAGGTACCTGATCTTGTCTGAGCACTCAAACTGAGCAGGCTTGGGCCTGGTCACTCTCTGGAAGGCAGATGACTTGGAACACTCGGAGCTATGTTTTGCTTTTTTTCTTCTTCTCTGTTGGAGCTGGGGCCAGTAGGAGGCCATCTTCTCTAGGCCCTTTGTGGGGGCCCACTTCTCCAATGTTACCACAGCAGTAGCAGCACCTGAAGTGCACAGGAATGGTTGTGTAACACCAATGCTAATTCCAGACACCTGTCTGAGTCTACAATTTGTTCCTGGCTTCCATCATCCCTCCACCCATGGCCTGGACTCTGAAAAAGAAAGAAAGCCTTCAACGCAGCCCAAGCTTTCAGCCGGCCACAGTAAGAGAGCCACCATTCCATGTCACCGAGCAGACGAGCGCTGTCCCGATGAAGGCTTTCTCTAGCCCTTCCCATTCTGTGATAGACGTCGCCGATGCCAGCCATTGCCCAAGTCACGAAAGCAAGCAAGAAAGCCAGCGCTTACCTACTAAGGGCCTGTGAGAAAGCAGGCTGAAGGGAAAGCTGCCCGCTTAGTCATCCAGGTGTGATTGCCTTGCCGCTGTAGGGCGCTAGGGGCCAGACATCTGTGAAGATAGAAGAACGTGTTTGAGATGCTGCTGATTAGTAAAATGAATGAGAGAAGTAAGCCAAAGTAAGGCCGGTTGTGAGAGTATGTTTGTGTGGGCAATAAGGAGGAAAAAATGAGGGAGTAAAAAAGGCTTAAAGAGGCAGCAGCAGCAGCAGGAAGATGTGGCTAGACGAGAGGGTTGGAGGGAGAGAGCCCAGTGCTGTGATGCAGACAGCAAGCAACGTGTGGAAGGTAGTGAATAGCAAGGAGCAGCTGGGCTGGAGAGGTGGATCCTGGCTGCTGCTGGTGACAAGTAGAAAAGGAGCAAGTGAGAGTCTGGTCTCTGCCTACGGCCACACCACCCTGAACACGCCCGATCTCGTCTGATCTCGGAAGCTAAGCAGGGTCAGGCCTGGTTAGTACTTGGATGGGAGACCGCCTGGGAATACCAGGTGCTGTAGGCTTTTGCTTTTTTACTCTGCAACCAGCAGGGGTCGCTCTTCACAGCTTCTCAATCTTCTTCACTTTTTCAAATGCACACTTCTCTCTTTCTTTTACTCACTCACTCACTCACTCACTCACTCACTCATTCATGCCTTTATTCACTTATTTATGACTGCTGCACATCCAGCTCTTTCCAAAACTACACCCAAACTTCACCATTATGTCACCTACTTCTTTTTTCATGCATACAACCCAAAGCATCTAGCACTCTCTCAGCAGCAGCAACCCCATTCCCAACATGGCTGACAGGGCACACACAACTAGGCCGCACTTAGCAGCGCCTTACGTCCCACCTAGGGTTTCCGGCGCAGTCATTTCTCAGCAGATGCTGCAACGGACTGTGCACTATAAGGGTCACCCACCGCACACGTTATACGGCCTCCTCACACCCTTTCCAAGTGTCTGACCTCAAAGTGATGGTCTACATTGCTGGACACCATATTATCCAGTATCAGGTCAGTGCCATAAGTCTGGAGCCATAACCAAAATGCATCTGTTGTTTGGCTGCAATGTCATAGTGAATCCTGCATGTCTGCACTTTTTTTTACTACACGGCCACGCAGCAAACATAGGAACTGGCTGCAGCGCAAGATGTTCACCTGCGGTGACCTTAACGGCATCAGCTGGTTGGCTAAAGGTTGATGCGAGTTCGGTATGTTTTGTCGACAGTAACAATGTTGACAGTCATTATATAGACACCGTAATGTCGACAAGAACAACATATTGACAGACAAAATGTCCTCATGCTCAGAATGTTGACAACCACAATGTTGACACTAACAAAAGGCCGACATGTTCAAATTGTGGACAGCCAAAATGTTGACAGGTGCATAATGTTGACACCCAATTCCAGACCTTAACCCTAAGATTTCTATTGTGGACATTTTGACGGTGTCGTTATTTCATACGGCAGCATTTTAGCTGTGTCGACAGTTCATGTGTTGTCATTTAGACTGCGCCAGCATTTTGCAGGTGTTGACATGTGGGGTGTGGACATTTTAGCCATATTGACATGATGGTATTGACCTTTTGACTGTCAAGATTGCGATTTCCCACATGATGACAACATCCCAGGTTGATGGTCCCTGGTGAGTCCACAGACCAGCTGTTGGCGGAAGAAAGATGCCAGAACCCAACGGAAGAGGATACGCTAGATTGGTGCGGGCACCTGGAGACACACCAATCAGAAGGTACCTGATCTTGTCTGAGCACTCAAACTGAGCAGGCTTGGGCCTGGTCACTCTCTGGAAGGCAGATGACTTGGAACACTCGGAGCTATGTTTTGCTTTTTTTCTTCTTCTCTGTTGGAGCTGGGGCCAGTAGGAGGCCATCTTCTCTAGGCCCTTTGTGGGGGCCCACTTCTCCAATGTTACCACAGCAGTAGCAGCACCTGAAGTGCACAGGAATGGTTGTGTAACACCAATGCTAATTCCAGACACCTGTCTGAGTCTACAATTTGTTCCTGGCTTCCATCATCCCTCCACCCATGGCCTGGACTCTGAAAAAGAAAGAAAGCCTTCAACGCAGCCCAAGCTTTCAGCCGGCCACAGTAAGAGAGCCACCATTCCATGTCACCGAGCAGACGAGCGCTGTCCCGATGAAGGCTTTCTCTAGCCCTTCCCATTCTGTGATAGACGTCGCCGATGCCAGCCATTGCCCAAGTCACGAAAGCAAGCAAGAAAGCCAGCGCTTACCTACTAAGGGCCTGTGAGAAAGCAGGCTGAAGGGAAAGCTGCCCGCTTAGTCATCCAGGTGTGATTGCCTTGCCGCTGTAGGGCGCTAGGGGCCAGACATCTGTGAAGATAGAAGAACGTGTTTGAGATGCTGCTGATTAGTAAAATGAATGAGAGAAGTAAGCCAAAGTAAGGCAGGTTGTGAGAGTATGTTTGTGTGGGCAATAAGGAGGAAAAAAAGAGGGAGTAAAAAAGGCTTAAAGAGGCAGCAGCAGCAGCAGGAAGATGTGGCTAGACGAGAGGGTTGGAGGGAGAGAGCCCAGTGCTGTGATGCAGACAGCAAGCAACGTGTGGAAGGTAGTGAATAGCAAGGAGCAGCTGGGCTGGAGAGGTGGATCCTGGCTGCTGCTGGTGACAAGTAGAAAAGGAGCAAGTGAGAGTCTGGTCTCTGCCTACGGCCACACCACCCTGAACACGCCCGATCTCGTCTGATCTCGGAAGCTAAGCAGGGTCAGGCCTGGTTAGTACTTGGATGGGAGACCGCCTGGGAATACCAGGTGCTGTAGGCTTTTGCTTTTTTACTCTGCAACCAGCAGGGGTCGCTCTTCACAGCTTCTCAATCTTCTTCACTTTTTCAAATGCACACTTCTCTCTTTCTTTTACTCACTCACTCACTCACTCACTCACTCATTCATGCCTTTATTCACTTATTTATGACTGCTGCACATCCAGCTCTTTCCAAAACTACACCCAAACTTCACCATTATGTCACCTACTTCTTTTTTCATGCATACAACCCAAAGCATCTAGCACTCTCTCAGCAGCAGCAACCCCATTCCCAACATGGCTGACAGGGCACACACAACTAGGCCGCACTTAGCAGCGCCTTACGTCCCACCTAGGGTTTCCGGCGCAGTCATTTCTCAGCAGATGCTGCAACGGACTGTGCACTATAAGGGTCACCCACCGCACACGTTATACGGCCTCCTCACACCCTTTCCAAGTGTCTGACCTCAAAGTGATGGTCTACATTGCTGGACACCATATTATCCAGTATCAGGTCAGTGCCATAAGTCTGGAGCCATAACCAAAATGCATCTGTTGTTTGGCTGCAATGTCATAGTGAATCCTGCATGTCTGCACTTTTTTTTACTACACGGCCACGCAGCAAACATAGGAACTGGCTGCAGCGCAAGATGTTCACCTGCGGTGACCTTAACGGCATCAGCTGGTTGGCTAAAGGTTGATGCGAGTTCGGTATGTTTTGTCGACAGTAACAATGTTGACAGTCATTATATAGACACCGTAATGTCGACAAGAACAACATATTGACAGACAAAATGTCCTCATGCTCAGAATGTTGACAACCACAATGTTGACACTAACAAAAGGCCGACATGTTCAAATTGTGGACAGCCAAAATGTTGACAGGTGCATAATGTTGACACCCAATTCCAGACCTTAACCCTAAGATTTCTATTGTGGACATTTTGACGGTGTCGTTATTTCATACGGCAGCATTTTAGCTGTGTCGACAGTTCATGTGTTGTCATTTAGACTGCGCCAGCATTTTGCAGGTGTTGACATGTGGGGTGTGGACATTTTAGCCATATTGACATGATGGTATTGACCTTTTGACTGTCAAGATTGCGATTTCCCACATGATGACAACATCCCAGGTTGATGGTCCCTGGTGAGTCCACAGACCAGCTGTTGGCGGAAGAAAGATGCCAGAACCCAACGGAAGAGGATACGCTAGATTGGTGCGGGCACCTGGAGACACACCAATCAGAAGGTACCTGATCTTGTCTGAGCACTCAAACTGAGCAGGCTTGGGCCTGGTCACTCTCTGGAAGGCAGATGACTTGGAACACTCGGAGCTATGTTTTGCTTTTTTTCTTCTTCTCTGTTGGAGCTGGGGCCAGTAGGAGGCCATCTTCTCTAGGCCCTTTGTGGGGGCCCACTTCTCCAATGTTACCACAGCAGTAGCAGCACCTGAAGTGCACAGGAATGGTTGTGTAACACCAATGCTAATTCCAGACACCTGTCTGAGTCTACAATTTGTTCCTGGCTTCCATCATCCCTCCACCCATGGCCTGGACTCTGAAAAAGAAAGAAAGCCTTCAACGCAGCCCAAGCTTTCAGCCGGCCACAGTAAGAGAGCCACCATTCCATGTCACCGAGCAGACGAGCGCTGTCCCGAAGAAGGCTTTCTCTAGCCCTTCCCATTCTGTGATAGACGTCGCCGATGCCAGCCATTGCCCAAGTCACGAAAGCAAGCAAGAAAGCCAGCGCTTACCTACTAAGGGCCTGTGAGAAAGCAGGCTGAAGGGAAAGCTGCCCGCTTAGTCATCCAGGTGTGATTGCCTTGCCGCTGTAGGGCGCTAGGGGCCAGACATCTGTGAAGATAGAAGAACGTGTTTGAGATGCTGCTGATTAGTAAAATGAATGAGAGAAGTAAGCCAAAGTAAGGCAGGTTGTGAGAGTATGTTTGTGTTGGGCAATAAGGAGGAAAAAAAGAGGGAGTAAAAAAGGCTTAAAGAGGCAGCAGCAGCAGTAGCAAGATGTGGCTAGACGAGAGGGTTGGAGGGAGAGAGCCCAGTGCTGTGATGCAGACAGCAAGCAACGTGTGGAAGGTAGTGAATAGCAAGGAGCAGCTGGGCTGGAGAGGTGGATCCTGGCTGCTGCTGGTGACAAGTAGAAAAGGAGCAAGTGAGAGCCTGGTCTCTGCCTACGGCCACACCACCCTGAACACGCCCGATCTCGTCTGATCTCGGAAGCTAAGCAGGGTCAGGCCTGGTTAGTACTTGGATGGGAGACCGCCTGGGAATACCAGGTGCTGTAGGCTTTTGCTTTTTTACTCTGCAACCAGCAGGGGTCGCTCTTCACAGCTTCTCAATCTTCTTCACTTTTTCAAATGCACACTTCTCTCTTTCTTTTACTCACTCACTCACTCACTCACTCACTCACTCACTCACTCATTCATGCCTTTATTCACTTATTTATGACTGCTGCACATCCAGCTCTTTCCAAAACTACACTCAAACTTCACCATTATGTCACCTACTTCTTTTTTCATGCATACAACCCAAAGCATCTAGCACTCTCTCAGCAGCAGCAACCCCATTCCCAACATGGCTGACAGGGCACACACAACTAGGCCGCACTTAGCAGCGCCTTACGTCCCACCTAGGGTTTCCGGCGCAGTCATTTCTCAGCAGATGCTGCAACGGACTGTGCACTATAAGGGTCACCCACCGCACACGTTATACGGCCTCCTCATACCCTTTCCAAGTGTCTGACCTCAAAGTGATGGTCTACATTGCTGGACACCATATTATCCAGTATCAGGTCAGTGCCATAAGTCTGGAGCCATAACCAAAATGCATCTGTTGTTTGGCTGCAATGTCATAGTGAATCCTGCATGTCTGCACTTTTTTTTACTACATGGCCACGCAGCAAACATAGGAACTGGCTGCAGCGCAAGATGTTCACCTGCGGTGACCTTAACGGCATCAGCTGGTTGGCTAAAGGTTGATGCGAGTTCGGTATGTTTTGTCGACAGTAACAATGTTGACAGTCATTATATAGACACCGTAATGTCGACAAGAACAACATATTGACAGACAAAATGTCCTCATGCTCAGAATGTTGACAACCACAATGTTGACACTAACAAAAGGCCGACATGTTCAAATTGTGGACAGCCAAAATGTTGACAGGTGCATAATGTTGACACCCAATTCCAGACCTTAACCCTAAGATTTCTATTGTGGACATTTTGACGGTGTCGTTATTTCATACGGCAGCATTTTAGCTGTGTCGACAGTTCATGTGTTGTCATTTAGACTGCGCCAGCATTTTGCAGGTGTTGACATGTGGGGTGTGGACATTTTAGCCATATCGACATGATGGTGTTGACCTTTTGACTGTCAACATTGCGATTTCCAACATGTTGACAACATCCCAGGTTGATGGTCCCTGGTGAGTCCACAGACCAGCTGTTGGCGGAAGAAAGATGCCAGAACCCAACGGAAGAGGATACGCTAGATTGGTGCGGGCACCTGGAGACACACCAATCAGAAGGTGCCTGATCTTGTCTGAGCACTCAAACTGAGCAGGCTTGGGCCTGGTCACTCTCTGGAAGGCAGATGACTTGGAACACTCGGAGCTATGTTTTGCTTTTTTTCTTCTTCTCTGTTGGAGCTGGGGCCAGTAGGAGGCCATCTTCTCTAGGCCCTTTGTGGGGGCCCACTTCTCCAATGTTACCACAGCAGTAGCAGCACCTGAAGTGCACAGGAATGGTTGTGTAACACCAATGCTAATTCCAGACACCTGCCTGAGTCTACAATTTGTTCCTGGCTTCCATCATCCCTCCACCCATGGCCTGGACTCTGAAAAAGAAAGAAAGCCTTCAACGCAGCCCAAGCTTTCAGCCGGCCACAGTAAGAGAGCCACCATTACATGTCACCGAGCAGACGAGCGCTGTCCCGAAGAAGGCTTTCTCTAGCCCTTCCCATTCTGTGATAGACGTCGCCGATGCCAACCATTGCCCAAGTCACGAAAGCAAGCAAGAAAGCCAGCGCTTACCTACTAAGGGCCTGTGAGAAAGCAGGCTGAAGGGAAAGCTGCCCGCTTAGTCATCCAGGTGTGATTGCCTTGCCGCTGTAAGGCGCTAGGGACCAGACATCTGTGAAGATAGAAGAACGTGTTTGAGATGCTGCTGATTAGTAAAATGAATGAGAGAAGTAAGCCAAAGTAAGGCAGGTTGTGAGAGTATGTTTGTGTGGGCAATAAGGAGGAAAAAAAGAGGGACTAAAAAAGGCTTAAAGAGGCAGCAGCAGCAGCAGGAAGATGTGGCTAGACGAGAGGGTTGGAGGGAGAGAGCCCAGTGCTGTGATGCAGACAGCAAGCAACGTGTGGAAGGTAGTGAATAGCAAGGAGCAGCTGGGCTGGAGAGGTGGATCCTGGCTGCTGCTGGTGACAAGTAGAAAAGGAGCAAGTGAGAGCCTGGTCTCTGCCTACGGCCACACCACCCTGAACACGCCTGATCTCGTCTGATCTCGGAAGCTAAGCAGGGTCAGGCCTGGTTAGTACTTGGATGGGAGACCGCCTGGGAATACCAGGTGCTGTAGGCTTTTGCTTTTTTACGCTGCAACCAGCAGGGGTCGCTCTTCACAGCTTCTCAATCTTCTTCACTTTTTCAAATGCACACTTTTCTCTTTCTTTTACTCACTCACTCACTCACTCACTCACTCACTCACTCACTCACTCATTCATGCCTTTATTCACTTATTTATGACTGCTGCACATCCAGCTCTTTCCAAAACTACACTCAAACTTCACCATTATGTCACCTACTTCTTTTTTCATGCATACAACCCAAAGCATCTAGCACTCTCTCAGCAGCAGCAACCCCATTCCCAACATGGCTGACAGGGCACACACAACTAGGCCGCACTTAGCAGCGCCTTACGTCCCACCTAGGGTTTCCGGCGCAGTCATTTCTCAGCAGATGCTGCAACGGACTGTGCACTATAAGGGTCACCCACCGCACACGTTATACGGCCTCCTCATACCCTTTCCAAGTGTCTGACCTCAAAGTGATGGTCTACATTGCTGGACACCATATTATCCAGTATCAGGTCAGTGCCATAAGTCTGGAGCCATAACCAAAATGCATCTGTTGTTTGGCTGCAATGTCATAGTGAATCCTGCATGTCTGCACTTTTTTTTACTACATGGCCACGCAGCAAACATAGGAACTGGCTGCAGCGCAAGATGTTCACCTGCGGTGACCTTAACGGCATCAGCTGGTTGGCTAAAGGTTGATGCGAGTTCGGTATGTTTTGTCGACAGTAACAATGTTGACAGTCATTATATAGACACCGTAATGTCGACAAGAACAACATATTGACAGACAAAATGTCCTCATGCTCAGAATGTTGACAACCACAATGTTGACACTAACAAAAGGCCGACATGTTCAAATTGTGGACAGCCAAAATGTTGACAGGTGCATAATGTTGACACCCAATTCCAGACCTTAACCCTAAGATTTCTATTGTGGACATTTTGACGGTGTCGTTATTTCATACGGCAGCATTTTAGCTGTGTCGACAGTTCATGTGTTGTCATTTAGACTGCGCCAGCATTTTGCAGGTGTTGACATGTGGGGTGTGGACATTTTAGCCATATTGACATGATGGTATTGACCTTTTGACTGTCAAGATTGCGATTTCCCACATGATGACAACATCCCAGGTTGATGGTCCCTGGTGAGTCCACAGACCAGCTGTTGGCGGAAGAAAGATGCCAGAACCCAACGGAAGAGGATACGCTAGATTGGTGCGGGCACCTGGAGACACACCAATCAGAAGGTACCTGATCTTGTCTGAGCACTCAAACTGAGCAGGCTTGGGCCTGGTCACTCTCTGGAAGGCAGATGACTTGGAACACTCGGAGCTATGTTTTGCTTTTTTTCTTCTTCTCTGTTGGAGCTGGGGCCAGTAGGAGGCCATCTTCTCTAGGCCCTTTGTGGGGGCCCACTTCTCCAATGTTACCACAGCAGTAGCAGCACCTGAAGTGCACAGGAATGGTTGTGTAACACCAATGCTAATTCCAGACACCTGTCTGAGTCTACAATTTGTTCCTGGCTTCCATCATCCCTCCACCCATGGCCTGGACTCTGAAAAAGAAAGAAAGCCTTCAACGCAGCCCAAGCTTTCAGCCGGCCACAGTAAGAGAGCCACCATTCCATGTCACCGAGCAGACGAGCGCTGTCCCGATGAAGGCTTTCTCTAGCCCTTCCCATTCTGTGATAGACGTCGCCGATGCCAGCCATTGCCCAAGTCACGAAAGCAAGCAAGAAAGCCAGCGCTTACCTACTAAGGGCCTGTGAGAAAGCAGGCTGAAGGGAAAGCTGCCCGCTTAGTCATCCAGGTGTGATTGCCTTGCCGCTGTAGGGCGCTAGGGGCCAGACATCTGTGAAGATAGAAGAACGTGTTTGAGATGCTGCTGATTAGTAAAATGAATGAGAGAAGTAAGCCAAAGTAAGGCCGGTTGTGAGAGTATGTTTGTGTGGGCAATAAGGAGGAAAAAAAGAGGGAGTAAAAAAGGCTTAAAGAGGCAGCAGCAGCAGCAGGAAGATGTGGCTAGACGAGAGGGTTGGAGGGAGAGAGCCCAGTGCTGTGATGCAGACAGCAAGCAACGTGTGGAAGGTAGTGAATAGCAAGGAGCAGCTGGGCTGGAGAGGTGGATCCTGGCTGCTGCTGGTGACAAGTAGAAAAGGAGCAAGTGAGAGTCTGGTCTCTGCCTACGGCCACACCACCCTGAACACGCCCGATCTCGTCTGATCTCGGAAGCTAAGCAGGGTCAGGCCTGGTTAGTACTTGGATGGGAGACCGCCTGGGAATACCAGGTGCTGTAGGCTTTTGCTTTTTTACGCTGCAACCAGCAGGGGTCGCTCTTCACAGCTTCTCAATCTTCTTCACTTTTTCAAATGCACACTTCTCTCTTTCTTTTACTCACTCACTCACTCACTCACTCATTCATGCCTTTATTCACTTATTTATGACTGCTGCACATCCAGCTCTTTCCAAAACTACACTCAAACTTCACCATTATGTCACCTACTTCTTTTTTCATGCATACAACCCAAAGCATCTAGCACTCTCTCAGCAGCAGCAACCCCATTCCCAACATGGCTGACAGGGCACACACAACTAGGCCGCACTTAGCAGCGCCTTACGTCCCACCTAGGGTTTCCGGCGCAGTCATTTCTCAGCAGATGCTGCAACGGACTGTGCACTATAAGGGTCACCCACCGCACACGTTATACGGCCTCCTCACACCCTTTCCAAGTGTCTGACCTCAAAGTGATGGTCTACATTGCTGGACACCATATTATCCAGTATCAGGTCAGTGCCATAAGTCTGGAGCCATAACCAAAATGCATCTGTTGTTTGGCTGCAATGTCATAGTGAATCCTGCATGTCTGCACTTTTTTTTACTACACGGCCACGCAGCAAACATAGGAACTGGCTGCAGCGCAAGATGTTCACCTGCGGTGACCTTAACGGCATCAGCTGGTTGGCTAAAGGTTGATGCGAGTTCAGTATGTTTTGTCGACAGTAACAATGTTGACAGTCATTATATAGACACCGTAATGTCGACAAGAACAACATATTGACAGACAAAATGTCCTCATGCTCAGAATGTTGACAACCACAAGGTCGACACTAACAAAAAACCGACATGTTCAAATTGTGGACAGCCAAAATGTTGACAGGTGCATAATGTTGACACCCAATTCCAGACCTTAACCCTAAGATTTCTATTGTGGACATTTTGACGGTGTCGTTATTTCATACAGCAGCATTTTAGCTGTGTCGACAGTTCATGTGTTGCCATTTAGACTGCGCCAGCATTTTGCAGGTGTTGACATGTGGGGTGTGGACATTTTAGCCATATCGACATGATGGTGTTGACCTTTTGACTGTCAACATTGCGATTTCCAACATGTTGACAACATCCCAGGTTGATGGTCCCTGGTGAGTCCACAGACCAGCTGTTGGCGGAAGAAAGATGCCAGAACCCAACGGAAGAGGATACGCTAGATTGGTGCGGGCACCTGGAGACACACCAATCAGAAGGTGCCTGATCTTGTCTGAGCACTCAAACTGAGCAGGCTTGGGCCTGGTCACTCTCTGAAAGGCAGATGACTTGGAACACTCGGAGCTATGTTTTGCTTTTTTTCTTCTTCTCTGTTGGAGCTGGGGCCAGTAGGAGGCCATCTTCTCTAGGCCCTTTGTGGGGGCCCACTTCTCCAATGTTACCACAGCAGTAGCAGCACCTGAAGTGCACAGGAATGGTTGTGTAACACCAATGCTAATTCCAGACACCTGCCTGAGTCTACAATTTGTTCCTGGCTTCCATCATCCCTCCACCCATGGCCTGGACTCTGAAAAAGAAAGAAAGCCTTCAACGCAGCCCAAGCTTTCAGCCGGCCACAGTAAGAGAGCCACCATTACATGTCACCGAGCAGACGAGCGCTGTCCCGAAGAAGGCTTTCTCTAGCCCTTCCCATTCTGTGATAGACGTCGCCGATGCCAGCCATTGCCCAAGTCACGAAAGCAAGCAAGAAAGCCAGCGCTTACCTACTAAGGGCCTGTGAGAAAGCAGGCTGAAGGGAAAGCTGCCCGCTTAGTCATCCAGGTGTGATTGCCTTGCCGCTGTAGGGCGCTAGGGGCCAGACATCTGTGAAGATAGAAGAACGTGTTTGAGATGCTGCTGATTAGTAAAATGAATGAGAGAAGTAAGCCAAAGTAAGGCCGGTTGTGAGAGTATGTTTGTGTGGGCAATAAGGAGGAAAAAAAGAGGGAGTAAAAAAGGCTTAAAGAGGCAGCAGCAGCAGCAGGAAGATGTGGCTAGACGAGAGGGTTGGAGGGAGAGAGCCCAGTGCTGTGATGCAGACAGCAAGCAACGTGTGGAAGGTAGTGAATAGCAAGGAGCAGCTGGGCTGGAGAGGTGGATCCTGGCTGCTGCTGGTGACAAGTAGAAAAGGAGCAAGTGAGAGTCTGGTCTCTGCCTACGGCCACACCACCCTGAACACGCCCGATCTCGTCTGATCTCGGAAGCTAAGCAGGGTCAGGCCTGGTTAGTACTTGGATGGGAGACCGCCTGGGAATACCAGGTGCTGTAGGCTTTTGCTTTTTTACTCTGCAACCAGCAGGGGTCGCTCTTCACAGCTTCTCAATCTTCTTCACTTTTTCAAATGCACACTTCTCTCTTTCTTTTACTCACTCACTCACTCACTCACTCACTCACTCACTCACTCATTCATGCCTTTATTCACTTATTTATGACTGCTGCACATCCAGCTCTTTCCAAAACTACACTCAAACTTCACCATTATGTCACCTACTTCTTTTTTCATGCATACAACCCAAAGCATCTAGCACTCTCTCAGCAGCAGCAACCCCATTCCCAACATGGCTGACAGGGCACACACAACTAGGCCGCACTTAGCAGCGCCTTACGTCCCACCTAGGGTTTCCGGCGCAGTCATTTCTCAGCAGATGCTGCAACGGACTGTGCACTATAAGGGTCACCCACCGCACACGTTATACGGCCTCCTCATACCCTTTCCAAGTGTCTGACCTCAAAGTGATGGTCTACATTGCTGGACACCATATTATCCAGTATCAGGTCAGTGCCATAAGTCTGGAGCCATAACCAAAATGCATCTGTTGTTTGGCTGCAATGTCATAGTGAATCCTGCATGTCTGCACTTTTTTTTACTACATGGCCACGCAGCAAACATAGGAACTGGCTGCAGCGCAAGATGTTCACCTGCGGTGACCTTAACGGCATCAGCTGGTTGGCTAAAGGTTGATGCGAGTTCGGTATGTTTTGTCGACAGTAACAATGTTGACAGTCATTATATAGACACCGTAATGTCGACAAGAACAACATATTGACAGACAAAATGTCCTCATGCTCAGAATGTTGACAACCACAATGTTGACACTAACAAAAGGCCGACATGTTCAAATTGTGGACAGCCAAAATGTTGACAGGTGCATAATGTTGACACCCAATTCCAGACCTTAACCCTAAGATTTCTATTGTGGACATTTTGACGGTGTCGTTATTTCATACGGCAGCATTTTAGCTGTGTCGACAGTTCATGTGTTGTCATTTAGACTGCGCCAGCATTTTGCAGGTGTTGACATGTGGGGTGTGGACATTTTAGCCATATTGACATGATGGTATTGACCTTTTGACTGTCAAGATTGCGATTTCCCACATGATGACAACATCCCAGGTTGATGGTCCCTGGTGAGTCCACAGACCAGCTGTTGGCGGAAAAAAGATGCCAGAACCCAACGGAAGAGGATACGCTAGATTGGTGCGGGCACCTGGAGACACACCAATCAGAAGGTACCTGATCTTGTCTGAGCACTCAAACTGAGCAGGCTTGGGCCTGGTCACTCTCTGGAAGGCAGATGACTTGGAACACTCGGAGCTATGTTTTGCTTTTTTTCTTCTTCTCTGTTGGAGCTGGGGCCAGTAGGAGGCCATCTTCTCTAGGCCCTTTGTGGGGGCCCACTTCTCCAATGTTACCACAGCAGTAGCAGCACCTGAAGTGCACAGGAATGGTTGTGTAACACCAATGCTAATTCCAGACACCTGTCTGAGTCTACAATTTGTTCCTGGCTTCCATCATCCCTCCACCCATGGCCTGGACTCTGAAAAAGAAAGAAAGCCTTCAACGCAGCCCAAGCTTTCAGCCGGCCACAGTAAGAGAGCCACCATTCCATGTCACCGAGCAGACGAGCGCTGTCCCGATGAAGGCTTTCTCTAGCCCTTCCCATTCTGTGATAGACGTCGCCGATGCCAGCCATTGCCCAAGTCACGAAAGCAAGCAAGAAAGCCAGCGCTTACCTACTAAGGGCCTGTGAGAAAGCAGGCTGAAGGGAAAGCTGCCCGCTTAGTCATCCAGGTGTGATTGCCTTGCCGCTGTAGGGCGCTAGGGGCCAGACATCTGTGAAGATAGAAGAACGTGTTTGAGATGCTGCTGATTAGTAAAATGAATGAGAGAAGTAAGCCAAAGTAAGGCCGGTTGTGAGAGTATGTTTGTGTGGGCAATAAGGAGGAAAAAAAGAGGGAGTAAAAAAGGCTTAAAGAGGCAGCAGCAGCAGTAGCAAGATGTGGCTAGACGAGAGGGTTGGAGGGAGAGAGCCCAGTGCTGTGATGCAGACAGCAAGCAACGTGTGGAAGGTAGTGAATAGCAAGGAGCAGCTGGGCTGGAGAGGTGGATCCTGGCTGCTGCTGGTGACAAGTAGAAAAGGAGCAAGTGAGAGTCTGGTCTCTGCCTACGGCCACACCACCCTGAACACGCCCGATCTCGTCTGATCTCGGAAGCTAAGCAGGGTCAGGCCTGGTTAGTACTTGGATGGGAGACCGCCTGGGAATACCAGGTGCTGTAGGCTTTTGCTTTTTTACGCTGCAACCAGCAGGGGTCGCTCTTCACAGCTTCTCAATCTTCTTCACTTTTTCAAATGCACACTTCTCTCTTTCTTTTACTCACTCACTCACTCACTCACTCACTCACTCATTCATGCCTTTATTCACTTATTTATGACTGCTGCACATCCAGCTCTTTCCAAAACTACACTCAAACTTCACCATTATGTCACCTACTTCTTTTTTCATGCATACAACCCAAAGCATCTAGCACTCTCTCAGCAGCAGCAACCCCATTCCCAACATGGCTGACAGGGCACACACAACTAGGCCGCACTTAGCAGCGCCTTACGTCCCACCTAGGGTTTCCGGCGCAGTCATTTCTCAGCAGATGCTGCAACGGACTGTGCACTATAAGGGTCACCCACCGCACACGTTATACGGCCTCCTCACACCCTTTCCAAGTGTCTGACCTCAAAGTGATGGTCTACATTGCTGGACACCATATTATCCAGTATCAGGTCAGTGCCATAAGTCTGGAGCCATAACCAAAATGCATCTGTTGTTTGGCTGCAATGTCATAGTGAATCCTGCATGTCTGCACTTTTTTTTACTACACGGCCACGCAGCAAACATAGGAACTGGCTGCAGCGCAAGATGTTCACCTGCGGTGACCTTAACGGCATCAGCTGGTTGGCTAAAGGTTGATGCGAGTTCAGTATGTTTTGTCGACAGTAACAATGTTGACAGTCATTATATAGACACCGTAATGTCGACAAGAACAACATATTGACAGACAAAATGTCCTCATGCTCAGAATGTTGACAACCACAAGGTCGACACTAACAAAAAACCGACATGTTCAAATTGTGGACAGCCAAAATGTTGACAGGTGCATAATGTTGACACCCAATTCCAGACCTTAACCCTAAGATTTCTATTGTGGACATTTTGACGGTGTCGTTATTTCATACAGCAGCATTTTAGCTGTGTCGACAGTTCATGTGTTGCCATTTAGACTGCGCCAGCATTTTGCAGGTGTTGACATGTGGGGTGTGGACATTTTAGCCATATCGACATGATGGTGTTGACCTTTTGACTGTCAACATTGCGATTTCCCACATGATGACAACATCCCAGGTTGATGGTCCCTGGTGAGTCCACAGACCAGCTGTTGGCGGAAGAAAGATGCCAGAACCCAACGGAAGAGGATACGCTAGATTGGTGCGGGCACCTGGAGACACACCAATCAGAAGGTACCTGATCTTGTCTGAGCACTCAAACTGAGCAGGCTTGGGCCTGGTCACTCTCTGGAAGGCAGATGACTTGGAACACTCGGAGCTATGTTTTGCTTTTTTTCTTCTTCTCTGTTGGAGCTGGGGCCAGTAGGAGGCCATCTTCTCTAGGCCCTTTGTGGGGGCCCACTTCTCCAATGTTACCACAGCAGTAGCAGCACCTGAAGTGCACAGGAATGGTTGTGTAACACCAATGCTAATTCCAGACACCTGCCTGAGTCTACAATTTGTTCCTGGCTTCCATCATCCCTCCACCCATGGCCTGGACTCTGAAAAAGAAAGAAAGCCTTCAACGCAGCCCAAGCTTTCAGCCGGCCACAGTAAGAGAGCCACCATTACATGTCACCGAGCAGACGAGCGCTGTCCCGAAGAAGGCTTTCTCTAGCCCTTCCCATTCTGTGATAGACGTCGCCGATGCCAGCCATTGCCCAAGTCACGAAAGCAAGCAAGAAAGCCAGCGCTTACCTACTAAGGGCCTGTGAGAAAGCAGGCTGAAGGGAAAGCTGCCCGCTTAGTCATCCAGGTGTGATTGCCTTGCCGCTGTAGGGCGCTAGGGGCCAGACATCTGTGAAGATAGAAGAACGTGTTTGAGATGCTGCTGATTAGTAAAATGAATGAGAGAAGTAAGCCAAAGTAAGGCCGGTTGTGAGAGTATGTTTGTGTGGGCAATAAGGAGGAAAAAAAGAGGGAGTAAAAAAGGCTTAAAGAGGCAGCAGCAGCAGCAGGAAGATGTGGCTAGACGAGAGGGTTGGAGGGAGAGAGCCCAGTGCTGTGATGCAGACAGCAAGCAACGTGTGGAAGGTAGTGAATAGCAAGGAGCAGCTGGGCTGGAGAGGTGGATCCTGGCTGCTGCTGGTGACAAGTAGAAAAGGAGCAAGTGAGAGTCTGGTCTCTGCCTACGGCCACACCACCCTGAACACGCCCGATCTCGTCTGATCTCGGAAGCTAAGCAGGGTCAGGCCTGGTTAGTACTTGGATGGGAGACCGCCTGGGAATACCAGGTGCTGTAGGCTTTTGCTTTTTTACTCTGCAACCAGCAGGGGTCGCTCTTCACAGCTTCTCAATCTTCTTCACTTTTTCAAATGCACACTTCTCTCTTTCTTTTACTCACTCACTCACTCACTCACTCACTCACTCACTCACTCATTCATGCCTTTATTCACTTATTTATGACTGCTGCACATCCAGCTCTTTCCAAAACTACACTCAAACTTCACCATTATGTCACCTACTTCTTTTTTCATGCATACAACCCAAAGCATCTAGCACTCTCTCAGCAGCAGCAACCCCATTCCCAACATGGCTGACAGGGCACACACAACTAGGCCGCACTTAGCAGCGCCTTACGTCCCACCTAGGGTTTCCGGCGCAGTCATTTCTCAGCAGATGCTGCAACGGACTGTGCACTATAAGGGTCACCCACCGCACACGTTATACGGCCTCCTCATACCCTTTCCAAGTGTCTGACCTCAAAGTGATGGTCTACATTGCTGGACACCATATTATCCAGTATCAGGTCAGTGCCATAAGTCTGGAGCCATAACCAAAATGCATCTGTTGTTTGGCTGCAATGTCATAGTGAATCCTGCATGTCTGCACTTTTTTTTACTACATGGCCACGCAGCAAACATAGGAACTGGCTGCAGCGCAAGATGTTCACCTGCGGTGACCTTAACGGCATCAGCTGGTTGGCTAAAGGTTGATGCGAGTTCGGTATGTTTTGTCGACAGTAACAATGTTGACAGTCATTATATAGACACCGTAATGTCGACAAGAACAACATATTGACAGACAAAATGTCCTCATGCTCAGAATGTTGACAACCACAATGTTGACACTAACAAAAGGCCGACATGTTCAAATTGTGGACAGCCAAAATGTTGACAGGTGCATAATGTTGACACCCAATTCCAGACCTTAACCCTAAGATTTCTATTGTGGACATTTTGACGGTGTCGTTATTTCATACGGCAGCATTTTAGCTGTGTCGACAGTTCATGTGTTGTCATTTAGACTGCGCCAGCATTTTGCAGGTGTTGACATGTGGGGTGTGGACATTTTAGCCATATTGACATGATGGTATTGACCTTTTGACTGTCAAGATTGCGATTTCCCACATGATGACAACATCCCAGGTTGATGGTCCCTGGTGAGTCC
Organism: Taudactylus pleione; assembly: GCA_031769625.1. Taxonomy (NCBI): domain Eukaryota; kingdom Metazoa; phylum Chordata; class Amphibia; order Anura; family Myobatrachidae; genus Taudactylus; species Taudactylus pleione. The sequence goes on along the minus strand of JAUIMM010002248.1, from coordinate 167,290 downwards.
ACAGACCAGCTGTTGGCGGAAAAAAGATGCCAGAACCCAACGGAAGAGGATACGCTAGATTGGTGCGGGCACCTGGAGACACACCAATCAGAAGGTACCTGATCTTGTCTGAGCACTCAAACTGAGCAGGCTTGGGCCTGGTCACTCTCTGGAAGGCAGATGACTTGGAACACTCGGAGCTATGTTTTGCTTTTTTTCTTCTTCTCTGTTGGAGCTGGGGCCAGTAGGAGGCCATCTTCTCTAGGCCCTTTGTGGGGGCCCACTTCTCCAATGTTACCACAGCAGTAGCAGCACCTGAAGTGCACAGGAATGGTTGTGTAACACCAATGCTAATTCCAGACACCTGTCTGAGTCTACAATTTGTTCCTGGCTTCCATCATCCCTCCACCCATGGCCTGGACTCTGAAAAAGAAAGAAAGCCTTCAACGCAGCCCAAGCTTTCAGCCGGCCACAGTAAGAGAGCCACCATTCCATGTCACCGAGCAGACGAGCGCTGTCCCGATGAAGGCTTTCTCTAGCCCTTCCCATTCTGTGATAGACGTCGCCGATGCCAGCCATTGCCCAAGTCACGAAAGCAAGCAAGAAAGCCAGCGCTTACCTACTAAGGGCCTGTGAGAAAGCAGGCTGAAGGGAAAGCTGCCCGCTTAGTCATCCAGGTGTGATTGCCTTGCCGCTGTAGGGCGCTAGGGGCCAGACATCTGTGAAGATAGAAGAACGTGTTTGAGATGCTGCTGATTAGTAAAATGAATGAGAGAAGTAAGCCAAAGTAAGGCCGGTTGTGAGAGTATGTTTGTGTGGGCAATAAGGAGGAAAAAAAGAGGGAGTAAAAAAGGCTTAAAGAGGCAGCAGCAGCAGTAGCAAGATGTGGCTAGACGAGAGGGTTGGAGGGAGAGAGCCCAGTGCTGTGATGCAGACAGCAAGCAACGTGTGGAAGGTAGTGAATAGCAAGGAGCAGCTGGGCTGGAGAGGTGGATCCTGGCTGCTGCTGGTGACAAGTAGAAAAGGAGCAAGTGAGAGTCTGGTCTCTGCCTACGGCCACACCACCCTGAACACGCCCGATCTCGTCTGATCTCGGAAGCTAAGCAGGGTCAGGCCTGGTTAGTACTTGGATGGGAGACCGCCTGGGAATACCAGGTGCTGTAGGCTTTTGCTTTTTTACGCTGCAACCAGCAGGGGTCGCTCTTCACAGCTTCTCAATCTTCTTCACTTTTTCAAATGCACACTTCTCTCTTTCTTTTACTCACTCACTCACTCACTCACTCACTCATTCATGCCTTTATTCACTTATTTATGACTGCTGCACATCCAGCTCTTTCCAAAACTACACTCAAACTTCACCATTATGTCACCTACTTCTTTTTTCATGCATACAACCCAAAGCATCTAGCACTCTCTCAGCAGCAGCAACCCCATTCCCAACATGGCTGACAGGGCACACACAACTAGGCCGCACTTAGCAGCGCCTTACGTCCCACCTAGGGTTTCCGGCGCAGTCATTTCTCAGCAGATGCTGCAACGGACTGTGCACTATAAGGGTCACCCACCGCACACGTTATACGGCCTCCTCACACCCTTTCCAAGTGTCTGACCTCAAAGTGATGGTCTACATTGCTGGACACCATATTATCCAGTATCAGGTCAGTGCCATAAGTCTGGAGCCATAACCAAAATGCATCTGTTGTTTGGCTGCAATGTCATAGTGAATCCTGCATGTCTGCACTTTTTTTTACTACACGGCCACGCAGCAAACATAGGAACTGGCTGCAGCGCAAGATGTTCACCTGCGGTGACCTTAACGGCATCAGCTGGTTGGCTAAAGGTTGATGCGAGTTCAGTATGTTTTGTCGACAGTAACAATGTTGACAGTCATTATATAGACACCGTAATGTCGACAAGAACAACATATTGACAGACAAAATGTCCTCATGCTCAGAATGTTGACAACCACAAGGTCGACACTAACAAAAAACCGACATGTTCAAATTGTGGACAGCCAAAATGTTGACAGGTGCATAATGTTGACACCCAATTCCAGACCTTAACCCTAAGATTTCTATTGTGGACATTTTGACGGTGTCGTTATTTCATACAGCAGCATTTTAGCTGTGTCGACAGTTCATGTGTTGCCATTTAGACTGCGCCAGCATTTTGCAGGTGTTGACATGTGGGGTGTGGACATTTTAGCCATATCGACATGATGGTGTTGACCTTTTGACTGTCAACATTGCGATTTCCCACATGATGACAACATCCCAGGTTGATGGTCCCTGGTGAGTCCACAGACCAGCTGTTGGCGGAAGAAAGATGCCAGAACCCAACGGAAGAGGATACGCTAGATTGGTGCGGGCACCTGGAGACACACCAATCAGAAGGTACCTGATCTTGTCTGAGCACTCAAACTGAGCAGGCTTGGGCCTGGTCACTCTCTGGAAGGCAGATGACTTGGAACACTCGGAGCTATGTTTTGCTTTTTTTCTTCTTCTCTGTTGGAGCTGGGGCCAGTAGGAGGCCATCTTCTCTAGGCCCTTTGTGGGGGCCCACTTCTCCAATGTTACCACAGCAGTAGCAGCACCTGAAGTGCACAGGAATGGTTGTGTAACACCAATGCTAATTCCAGACACCTGCCTGAGTCTACAATTTGTTCCTGGCTTCCATCATCCCTCCACCCATGGCCTGGACTCTGAAAAAGAAAGAAAGCCTTCAACGCAGCCCAAGCTTTCAGCCGGCCACAGTAAGAGAGCCACCATTACATGTCACCGAGCAGACGAGCGCTGTCCCGAAGAAGGCTTTCTCTAGCCCTTCCCATTCTGTGATAGACGTCGCCGATGCCAGCCATTGCCCAAGTCACGAAAGCAAGCAAGAAAGCCAGCGCTTACCTACTAAGGGCCTGTGAGAAAGCAGGCTGAAGGGAAAGCTGCCCGCTTAGTCATCCAGGTGTGATTGCCTTGCCGCTGTAGGGCGCTAGGGGCCAGACATCTGTGAAGATAGAAGAACGTGTTTGAGATGCTGCTGATTAGTAAAATGAATGAGAGAAGTAAGCCAAAGTAAGGCCGGTTGTGAGAGTATGTTTGTGTGGGCAATAAGGAGGAAAAAAAGAGGGAGTAAAAAAGGCTTAAAGAGGCAGCAGCAGCAGCAGGAAGATGTGGCTAGACGAGAGGGTTGGAGGGAGAGAGCCCAGTGCTGTGATGCAGACAGCAAGCAACGTGTGGAAGGTAGTGAATAGCAAGGAGCAGCTGGGCTGGAGAGGTGGATCCTGGCTGCTGCTGGTGACAAGTAGAAAAGGAGCAAGTGAGAGTCTGGTCTCTGCCTACGGCCACACCACCCTGAACACGCCCGATCTCGTCTGATCTCGGAAGCTAAGCAGGGTCAGGCCTGGTTAGTACTTGGATGGGAGACCGCCTGGGAATACCAGGTGCTGTAGGCTTTTGCTTTTTTACTCTGCAACCAGCAGGGGTCGCTCTTCACAGCTTCTCAATCTTCTTCACTTTTTCAAATGCACACTTCTCTCTTTCTTTTACTCACTCACTCACTCACTCACTCACTCACTCACTCACTCACTCACTCATTCATGCCTTTATTCACTTATTTATGACTGCTGCACATCCAGCTCTTTCCAAAACTACACTCAAACTTCACCATTATGTCACCTACTTCTTTTTTCATGCATACAACCCAAAGCATCTAGCACTCTCTCAGCAGCAGCAACCCCATTCCCAACATGGCTGACAGGGCACACACAACTAGGCCGCACTTAGCAGCGCCTTACGTCCCACCTAGGGTTTCCGGCGCAGTCATTTCTCAGCAGATGCTGCAACGGACTGTGCACTATAAGGGTCACCCACCGCACACGTTATACGGCCTCCTCATACCCTTTCCAAGTGTCTGACCTCAAAGTGATGGTCTACATTGCTGGACACCATATTATCCAGTATCAGGTCAGTGCCATAAGTCTGGAGCCATAACCAAAATGCATCTGTTGTTTGGCTGCAATGTCATAGTGAATCCTGCATGTCTGCACTTTTTTTTACTACATGGCCACGCAGCAAACATAGGAACTGGCTGCAGCGCAAGATGTTCACCTGCGGTGACCTTAACGGCATCAGCTGGTTGGCTAAAGGTTGATGCGAGTTCGGTATGTTTTGTCGACAGTAACAATGTTGACAGTCATTATATAGACACCGTAATGTCGACAAGAACAACATATTGACAGACAAAATGTCCTCATGCTCAGAATGTTGACAACCACAATGTTGACACTAACAAAAGGCCGACATGTTCAAATTGTGGACAGCCAAAATGTTGACAGGTGCATAATGTTGACACCCAATTCCAGACCTTAACCCTAAGATTTCTATTGTGGACATTTTGACGGTGTCGTTATTTCATACGGCAGCATTTTAGCTGTGTCGACAGTTCATGTGTTGTCATTTAGACTGCGCCAGCATTTTGCAGGTGTTGACATGTGGGGTGTGGACATTTTAGCCATATTGACATGATGGTATTGACCTTTTGACTGTCAAGATTGCGATTTCCCACATGATGACAACATCCCAGGTTGATGGTCCCTGGTGAGTCCACAGACCAGCTGTTGGCGGAAAAAAGATGCCAGAACCCAACGGAAGAGGATACGCTAGATTGGTGCGGGCACCTGGAGACACACCAATCAGAAGGTACCTGATCTTGTCTGAGCACTCAAACTGAGCAGGCTTGGGCCTGGTCACTCTCTGGAAGGCAGATGACTTGGAACACTCGGAGCTATGTTTTGCTTTTTTTCTTCTTCTCTGTTGGAGCTGGGGCCAGTAGGAGGCCATCTTCTCTAGGCCCTTTGTGGGGGCCCACTTCTCCAATGTTACCACAGCAGTAGCAGCACCTGAAGTGCACAGGAATGGTTGTGTAACACCAATGCTAATTCCAGACACCTGTCTGAGTCTACAATTTGTTCCTGGCTTCCATCATCCCTCCACCCATGGCCTGGACTCTGAAAAAGAAAGAAAGCCTTCAACGCAGCCCAAGCTTTCAGCCGGCCACAGTAAGAGAGCCACCATTCCATGTCACCGAGCAGACGAGCGCTGTCCCGATGAAGGCTTTCTCTAGCCCTTCCCATTCTGTGATAGACGTCGCCGATGCCAGCCATTGCCCAAGTCACGAAAGCAAGCAAGAAAGCCAGCGCTTACCTACTAAGGGCCTGTGAGAAAGCAGGCTGAAGGGAAAGCTGCCCGCTTAGTCATCCAGGTGTGATTGCCTTGCCGCTGTAGGGCGCTAGGGGCCAGACATCTGTGAAGATAGAAGAACGTGTTTGAGATGCTGCTGATTAGTAAAATGAATGAGAGAAGTAAGCCAAAGTAAGGCCGGTTGTGAGAGTATGTTTGTGTGGGCAATAAGGAGGAAAAAAAGAGGGAGTAAAAAAGGCTTAAAGAGGCAGCAGCAGCAGTAGCAAGATGTGGCTAGACGAGAGGGTTGGAGGGAGAGAGCCCAGTGCTGTGATGCAGACAGCAAGCAACGTGTGGAAGGTAGTGAATAGCAAGGAGCAGCTGGGCTGGAGAGGTGGATCCTGGCTGCTGCTGGTGACAAGTAGAAAAGGAGCAAGTGAGAGTCTGGTCTCTGCCTACGGCCACACCACCCTGAACACGCCCGATCTCGTCTGATCTCGGAAGCTAAGCAGGGTCAGGCCTGGTTAGTACTTGGATGGGAGACCGCCTGGGAATACCAGGTGCTGTAGGCTTTTGCTTTTTTACGCTGCAACCAGCAGGGGTCGCTCTTCACAGCTTCTCAATCTTCTTCACTTTTTCAAATGCACACTTCTCTCTTTCTTTTACTCACTCACTCACTCACTCACTCACTCACTCATTCATGCCTTTATTCACTTATTTATGACTGCTGCACATCCAGCTCTTTCCAAAACTACACTCAAACTTCACCATTATGTCACCTACTTCTTTTTTCATGCATACAACCCAAAGCATCTAGCACTCTCTCAGCAGCAGCAACCCCATTCCCAACATGGCTGACAGGGCACACACAACTAGGCCGCACTTAGCAGCGCCTTACGTCCCACCTAGGGTTTCCGGCGCAGTCATTTCTCAGCAGATGCTGCAACGGACTGTGCACTATAAGGGTCACCCACCGCACACGTTATACGGCCTCCTCACACCCTTTCCAAGTGTCTGACCTCAAAGTGATGGTCTACATTGCTGGACACCATATTATCCAGTATCAGGTCAGTGCCATAAGTCTGGAGCCATAACCAAAATGCATCTGTTGTTTGGCTGCAATGTCATAGTGAATCCTGCATGTCTGCACTTTTTTTTACTACACGGCCACGCAGCAAACATAGGAACTGGCTGCAGCGCAAGATGTTCACCTGCGGTGACCTTAACGGCATCAGCTGGTTGGCTAAAGGTTGATGCGAGTTCAGTATGTTTTGTCGACAGTAACAATGTTGACAGTCATTATATAGACACCGTAATGTCGACAAGAACAACATATTGACAGACAAAATGTCCTCATGCTCAGAATGTTGACAACCACAAGGTCGACACTAACAAAAAACCGACATGTTCAAATTGTGGACAGCCAAAATGTTGACAGGTGCATAATGTTGACACCCAATTCCAGACCTTAACCCTAAGATTTCTATTGTGGACATTTTGACGGTGTCGTTATTTCATACAGCAGCATTTTAGCTGTGTCGACAGTTCATGTGTTGCCATTTAGACTGCGCCAGCATTTTGCAGGTGTTGACATGTGGGGTGTGGACATTTTAGCCATATCGACATGATGGTGTTGACCTTTTGACTGTCAACATTGCGATTTCCAACATGTTGACAACATCCCAGGTTGATGGTCCCTGGTGAGTCCACAGACCAGCTGTTGGCGGAAGAAAGATGCCAGAACCCAACGGAAGAGGATACGCTAGATTGGTGCGGGCACCTGGAGACACACCAATCAGAAGGTGCCTGATCTTGTCTGAGCACTCAAACTGAGCAGGCTTGGGCCTGGTCACTCTCTGAAAGGCAGATGACTTGGAACACTCGGAGCTATGTTTTGCTTTTTTTCTTCTTCTCTGTTGGAGCTGGGGCCAGTAGGAGGCCATCTTCTCTAGGCCCTTTGTGGGGGCCCACTTCTCCAATGTTACCACAGCAGTAGCAGCACCTGAAGTGCACAGGAATGGTTGTGTAACACCAATGCTAATTCCAGACACCTGCCTGAGTCTACAATTTGTTCCTGGCTTCCATCATCCCTCCACCCATGGCCTGGACTCTGAAAAAGAAAGAAAGCCTTCAACGCAGCCCAAGCTTTCAGCCGGCCACAGTAAGAGAGCCACCATTACATGTCACCGAGCAGACGAGCGCTGTCCCGAAGAAGGCTTTCTCTAGCCCTTCCCATTCTGTGATAGACGTCGCCGATGCCAGCCATTGCCCAAGTCACGAAAGCAAGCAAGAAAGCCAGCGCTTACCTACTAAGGGCCTGTGAGAAAGCAGGCTGAAGGGAAAGCTGCCCGCTTAGTCATCCAGGTGTGATTGCCTTGCCGCTGTAGGGCGCTAGGGGCCAGACATCTGTGAAGATAGAAGAACGTGTTTGAGATGCTGCTGATTAGTAAAATGAATGAGAGAAGTAAGCCAAAGTAAGGCCGGTTGTGAGAGTATGTTTGTGTGGGCAATAAGGAGGAAAAAAAGAGGGAGTAAAAAAGGCTTAAAGAGGCAGCAGCAGCAGTAGCAAGATGTGGCTAGACGAGAGGGTTGGAGGGAGAGAGCCCAGTGCTGTGATGCAGACAGCAAGCAACGTGTGGAAGGTAGTGAATAGCAAGGAGCAGCTGGGCTGGAGAGGTGGATCCTGGCTGCTGCTGGTGACAAGTAGAAAAGGAGCAAGTGAGAGTCTGGTCTCTGCCTACGGCCACACCACCCTGAACACGCCCGATCTCGTCTGATCTCGGAAGCTAAGCAGGGTCAGGCCTGGTTAGTACTTGGATGGGAGACCGCCTGGGAATACCAGGTGCTGTAGGCTTTTGCTTTTTTACTCTGCAACCAGCAGGGGTCGCTCTTCACAGCTTCTCAATCTTCTTCACTTTTTCAAATGCACACTTCTCTCTTTCTTTTACTCACTCACTCACTCACTCACTCACTCATTCATGCCTTTATTCACTTATTTATGACTGCTGCACATCCAGCTCTTTCCAAAACTACACTCAAACTTCACCATTATGTCACCTACTTCTTTTTTCATGCATACAACCCAAAGCATCTAGCACTCTCTCAGCAGCAGCAACCCCATTCCCAACATGGCTGACAGGGCACACACAACTAGGCCGCACTTAGCAGCGCCTTACGTCCCACCTAGGGTTTCCGGCGCAGTCATTTCTCAGCAGATGCTGCAACGGACTGTGCACTATAAGGGTCACCCACCGCACACGTTATACGGCCTCCTCACACCCTTTCCAAGTGTCTGACCTCAAAGTGATGGTCTACATTGCTGGACACCATATTATCCAGTATCAGGTCAGTGCCATAAGTCTGGAGCCATAACCAAAATGCATCTGTTGTTTGGCTGCAATGTCATAGTGAATCCTGCTTGTCTGCACTTTTTTTTACTACACGGCCACGCAGCAAACATAGGAACTGGCTGCAGCGCAAGATGTTCACCTGCGGTGACCTTAACGGCATCAGCTGGTTGGCTAAAGGTTGATGCGAGTTCGGTATGTTTTGTCGACAGTAACAATGTTGACAGTCATTATATAGACACCGTAATGTCGACAAGAACAACATATTGACAGACAAAATGTCCTCATGCTCAGAATGTTGACGACCACAATGTCGACACTAACAAAAGGCCGACATGTTCAAATTGTGGACAGCCAAAATGTTGACAGGTGCATAATGTTGACACCCAATTCCGGACCTTAACCCTAAGATTTCTATTGTGGACATTTTGACGGTGTCGTTATTTCATACGGCAGCATTTTAGCTGTGTCGACAGTTCATGTGTTGTCATTTAGACTGCGCCAGCATTTTGCAGGTGTTGACATGTGGGGTGTGGACATTTTAGCCATATCGACATGATGGTGTTGACCTTTTGACTGTCAACATTGCGATTTCCCACATGATGACAACATCCCAGGTTGATGGTCCCTGGTGAGTCCACAGACCAGCTGTTGGCGGAAGAAAGATGCCAGAACCCAACGGAAGAGGATACGCTAGATTGGTGCGGGCACCTGGAGACACACCAATCAGAAGGTGCCTGATCTTGTCTGAGCACTCAAACTGAGCAGGCTTGGGCCTGGTCACTCTCTGGAAGGCAGATGACTTGGAACACTCGGAGCTATGTTTTGCTTTTTTTCTTCTTCTCTGTTGGAGCTGGGGCCAGTAGGAGGCCATCTTCTCTAGGCCCTTTGTGGGGGCCCACTTCTCCAATGTTACCACAGCAGTAGCAGCACCTGAAGTGCACAGGAATGGTTGTGTAACACCAATGCTAATTCCAGACACCTATCTGAGTCTACAATTTGTTCCTGGCTTCCATCATCCCTCCACCCATGGCCTGGACTCTGAAAAAGAAAGAAAGCCTTCAACGCAGCCCAAGCTTTCAGCCGGCCACAGTAAGAGAGCCACCATTCCATGTCACCGAGCAGACGAGCGCTGTCCCGAAGAAGGCTTTCTCTAGCCCTTCCCATTCTGTGATAGATGTCGCCGATGCAAGCCATTGCCCAAGTCACGAAAGCAAGCAAGAAAGCCAGCGCTTACCTACTAAGGGCCTGTGAGAAAACAGGCTGAAAGGAAAGCTGCCCGCTTAGTCATCCAGGTGTGATTGCCTTGCCGCTGTAGGGCGCTAGGGGCCAGACATCTGTGAAGATAGAAGAACGTGTTTGAGATGCTGCTGATTAGTAAAATGAATGAGAGAAGTAAGCCAAAGTAAGGCAGGTTGTGAGAGTATGTTTGTGTGGGCAATAAGGAGGAAAAAAAGAGGGAGTAAAAAAGGCTTAAAGAGGCAGCAGCAGCAGCAGGAAGATGTGGCTAGACGAGAGGGTTGGAGGGAGAGAGCCCAGTGCTGTGATGCAGACAGCAAGCAACGTGTGGAAGGTAGTGAATAGCAAGGAGCAGCTGGGCTGGAGAGGTGGATCCTGGCTGCTGCTGGTGACAAGTAGAAAAGGAGCAAGTGAGAGTCTGGTCTCTGCCTATGGCCACACCACCCTGAACACGCCCGATCTCGTCTGATCTCGGAAGCTAAGCAGGGTCAGGCCTGGTTAGTACTTGGATGGGAGACCGCCTGGGAATACCAGGTGCTGTAGGCTTTTGCTTTTTTACGCTGCAACCAGCAGGGGTCGCTCTTCACAGCTTCTCAATCTTCTTCACTTTTTCAAATGCACACTTCTCTCTTTCTTTTACTCACTCACTCACTCACTCACTCATTCATGCCTTTATTCACTTATTTATGACTGCTGCACATCCAGCTCTTTCCAAAACTACACTCAAACTTCACCATTATGTCACCTACTTCTTTTTTCATGCATACAACCCAAAGCATCTAGCACTCTCTCAGCAGCAGCAACCCCATTCCCAACATGGCTGACAGGGCACACACAACTAGGCCGCACTTAGCAGCGCCTTACGTCCCACCTAGGGTTTCCGGCGCAGTCATTTCTCAGCAGATGCTGCAACGGACTGTGCACTATAAGGGTCACCCACCGCACACGTTATACGGCCTCCTCACACCCTTTCCAAGTGTCTGACCTCAAAGTGATGGTCTACATTGCTGGACACCATATTATCCAGTATCAGGTCAGTGCCATAAGTCTGGAGCCATAACCAAAATGCATCTGTTGTTTGGCTGCAATGTCATAGTGAATCCTGCATGTCTGCACTTTTTTTTACTACACGGCCACGCAGCAAACATAGGAACTGGCTGCAGCGCAAGATGTTCACCTGCGGTGACCTTAACGGCATCAGCTGGTTGGCTAAAGGTTGATGCGAGTTCGGTATGTTTTGTCGACAGTAACAATGTTGACAGTCATTATATAGACACCGTAATGTCGACAAGAACAACATATTGACAGACAAAATGTCCTCATGCTCAGAATGTTGACGACCACAATGTCGACACTAACAAAAGGCCGACATGTTCAAATTGTGGACAGCCAAAATGTTGACAGGTGCATAATGTTGACACCCAATTCCGGACCTTAACCCTAAGATTTCTATTGTGGACATTTTGACGGTGTCGTTATTTCATACGGCAGCATTTTAGCTGTGTCGACAGTTCATGTGTTGTCATTTAGACTGCGCCAGCATTTTGCAGGTGTTGACATGTGGGGTGTGGACATTTTAGCCATATCGACATGATGGTGTTGACCTTTTGACTGTCAACATTGCGATTTCCCACATGATGACAACATCCCAGGTTGATGGTCCCTGGTGAGTCCACAGACCAGCTGTTGGCGGAAGAAAGATGCCAGAACCCAACGGAAGAGGATACGCTAGATTGGTGCGGGCACCTGGAGACACACCAATCAGAAGGTGCCTGATCTTGTCTGAGCACTCAAACTGAGCAGGCTTGGGCCTGGTCACTCTCTGGAAGGCAGATGACTTGGAACACTCGGAGCTATGTTTTGCTTTTTTTCTTCTTCTCTGTTGGAGCTGGGGCCAGTAGGAGGCCATCTTCTCTAGGCCCTTTGTGGGGGCCCACTTCTCCAATGTTACCACAGCAGTAGCAGCACCTGAAGTGCACAGGAATGGTTGTGTAACACCAATGCTAATTCCAGACACCTGTCTGAGTCTACAATTTGTTCCTGGCTTCCATCATCCCTCCACCCATGGCCTGGACTCTGAAAAAGAAAGAAAGCCTTCAACGCAGCCCAAGCTTTCAGCCGGCCACAGTAAGAGAGCCACCATTCCATGTCACCGAGCAGATGAGCGCTGTCCCGAAGAAGGCTTTCTCTAGCCCTTCCCATTCTGTGATAGACGTCGCCGATGCAAGCCATTGCCCAAGTCACGAAAGCAAGCAAGAAAGCCAGCGCTTACCTACTAAGGGCCTGTGAGAAAACAGGCTGAAGGGAAAGCTGCCCGCTTAGTCATCCAGGTGTGATTGCCTTGCCGCTGTAGGGCGCTAGGGGCCAGACATCTGTGAAGATAGAAGAACGTGTTTGAGATACTGCTGATTAGTAAAATGAATGAGAGAAGTAAGCCAAAGTAAGGCAGGTTGTGAGAGTATGTTTGTGTGGGCAATAAGGAGGAAAAAAAGGGGGAGTAAAAAAGGCTTAAAGAGGCAGCAGCAGCAGCAGGAAGATGTGGCTAGACGAGAGGGTTGGAGGGAGAGAGCCCAGTGCTGTGATGCAGACAGCAAGCAACGTGTGGAAGGTAGTGAATAGCAAGGAGCAGCTGGGCTGGAGAGGTGGATCCTGGCTGCTGCTGGTGACAAGTAGAAAAGGAGCAAGTGAGAGTCTGGTCTCTGCCTATGGCCACACCACCCTGAACACGCCCGATCTCGTCTGATCTCGGAAGCTAAGCAGGGTCAGGCCTGGTTAGTACTTGGATGGGAGACCGCCTGGGAATACCAGGTGCTGTAGGCTTTTGCTTTTTTACGCTGCAACCAGCAGGGGTCGCTCTTCACAGCTTCTCAATCTTCTTCACTTTTTCAAATGCACACTTCTCTCTTTCTTTTACTCACTCACTCACTCACTCACTCACTCATTCATGCCTTTATTCACTTATTTATGACTGCTGCACATCCAGCTCTTTCCAAAACTACACTCAAACTTCACCATTATGTCACCTACTTCTTTTTTCATGCATACAACCCAAAGCATCTAGCACTCTCTCAGCAGCAGCAACCCCATTCCCAACATGGCTGACAGGGCACACACAACTAGGCCGCACTTAGCAGCGCCTTACGTCCCACCTAGGGTTTCCGGCGCAGTCATTTCTCAGCAGATGCTGCAACGGACTGTGCACTATAAGGGTCACCCACCGCACACGTTATACGGCCTCCTCACACCCTTTCCAAGTGTCTGACCTCAAAGTGATGGTCTACATTGCTGGACACCATATTATCCAGTATCAGGTCAGTGCCATAAGTCTGGAGCCATAACCAAAATGCATCTGTTGTTTGGCTGCAATGTCATAGTGAATCCTGCATGTCTGCACTTTTTTTTACTACACGGCCACGCAGCAAACATAGGAACTGGCTGCAGCGCAAGATGTTCACCTGCGGTGACCTTAACGGCATCAGCTGGTTGGCTAAAGGTTGATGCGAGTTCGGTATGTTTTGTCGACAGTAACAATGTTGACAGTCATTATATAGACACCGTAATGTCGACAAGAACAACATATTGACAGACAAAATGTCCTCATGCTCAGAATGTTGACGACCACAATGTCGACACTAACAAAAGGCCGACATGTTCAAATTGTGGACAGCCAAAATGTTGACAGGTGCATAATGTTGACACCCAATTCCGGACCTTAACCCTAAGATTTCTATTGTGGACATTTTGACGGTGTCGTTATTTCATACGGCAGCATTTTAGCTGTGTCGACAGTTCATGTGTTGTCATTTAGACTGCCCCAGCATTTTGCAGGTGTTGACATGTGGGGTGTGGACATTTTAGCCATATCGATATGATGGTGTTGACCTTTTGACTGTCAACATTGCGATTTCCCACATGATGACAACATCCCAGGTTGATGGTCCCTGGTGAGTCCACAGACCAGCTGTTGGCGGAAGAAAGATGCCAGAACCCAACGGAAGAGGATACGCTAGATTGGTGCGGGCACCTGGAGACACACCAATCAGAAGGTGCCTGATCTTGTCTGAGCACTCAAACTGAGCAGGCTTGGGCCTGGTCACTCTCTGGAAGGCAGATGACTTGGAACACTCGGAGCTATGTTTTGCTTTTTTTCTTCTTCTCTGTTGGAGCTGGGGCCAGTAGGAGGCCATCTTCTCTAGGCCCTTTGTGGGGGCCCACTTCTCCAATGTTACCACAGCAGTAGCAGCACCTGAAGTGCACAGGAATGGTTGTGTAACACCAATGCTAATTCCAGACACCTGCCTGAGTCTACAATTTGTTCCTGGCTTCCATCATCCCTCCACCCATGGCCTGGACTCTGAAAAAGAAAGAAAGCCTTCAACGCAGCCCAAGCTTTCAGCCGGCCACAGTAAGAGAGCCACCATTACATGTCACCGAGCAGACGAGCACTGTCCCGAAGAAGGCTTTCTCTAGCCCTTCCCATTCTGTGATAGACGTCGCCGATGCCAGCCATTGCCCAAGTCACGAAAGCAAGCAAGAAAGCCAGCGCTTACCTACTAAGGGCCTGTGAGAAAGCAGGCTGAAGGGAAAGCTGCCCGCTTAGTCATCCAGGTGTGATTGCCTTGCCGCTGTAGGGCGCTAGGGGCCAGACATCTGTGAAGATAGAAGAACGTGTTTGAGATGCTGCTGATTAGTAAAATGAATGAGAGAAGTAAGCCAAAGTAAGGCAGGTTGTGAGAGTATGTTTGTGTGGGCAATAAGGAGGAAAAAAAGAGGGAGTAAAAAAGGCTTAAAGAGGCAGCAGCAGCAGTAGCAAGATGTGGCTAGACGAGAGGGTTGGAGGGAGAGAGCCCAGTGCTGTGATGCAGACAGCAAGCAACGTGTGGAAGGTAGTGAATAGCAAGGAGCAGCTGGGCTGGAGAGGTGGATCCTGGCTGCTGCTGGTGACAAGTAGAAAAGGAGCAAGTGAGAGTCTGGTCTCTGCCTACGGCCACACCACCCTGAACACGCCCGATCTCGTCTGATCTCGGAAGCTAAGCAGGGTCAGGCCTGGTTAGTACTTGGATGGGAGACCGCCTGGGAATACCAGGTGCTGTAGGCTTTTGCTTTTTTACTCTGCAACCAGCAGGGGTCGCTCTTCACAGCTTCTCAATCTTCTTCACTTTTTCAAATGCACACTTCTCTCTTTCTTTTACTCACTCACTCACTCACTCACTCACTCACTCATTCATGCCTTTATTCACTTATTTATGACTGCTGCACATCCAGCTCTTTCCAAAACTACACTCAAACTTCACCATTATGTCACCTACTTCTTTTTTCATGCATACAACCCAAAGCATCTAGCACTCTCTCAGCAGCAGCAACCCCATTCCCAACATGGCTGACAGGGCACACACAACTAGGCCGCACTTAGCAGCGCCTTACGTCCCACCTAGGGTTTCCGGCGCAGTCATTTCTCAGCAGATGCTGCAACGGACTGTGCACTATAAGGGTCACCCACCGCACACGTTATACGGCCTCCTCACACCCTTTCCAAGTGTCTGACCTCAAAGTGATGGTCTACATTGCTGGACACCATATTATCCAGTATCAGGTCAGTGCCATAAGTCTGGAGCCATAACCAAAATGCATCTGTTGTTTGGCTGCAATGTCATAGTGAATCCTGCATGTCTGCACTTTTTTTTACTACACGGCCACGCAGCAAACATAGGAACTGGCTGCAGCGCAAGATGTTCACCTGCGGTGACCTTAACGGCATCAGCTGGTTGGCTAAAGGTTGATGCGAGTTCGGTATGTTTTGTCGACAGTAACAATGTTGACAGTCATTATATAGACACCGTAATGTCGACAAGAACAACATATTGACAGACAAAATGTCCTCATGCTCAGAATGTTGACGACCACAATGTCGACACTAACAAAAGGCCGACATGTTCAAATTGTGGACAGCCAAAATGTTGACAGGTGCATAATGTTGACACCCAATTCCGGACCTTAACCCTAAGATTTCTATTGTGGACATTTTGACGGTGTCGTTATTTCATACGGCAGCATTTTAGCTGTGTCGACAGTTCATGTGTTGTCATTTAGACTGCGCCAGCATTTTGCAGGTGTTGACATGTGGGGTGTGGACATTTTAGCCATATCGACATGATGGTGTTGACCTTTTGACTGTCAACATTGCGATTTCCCACATGATGACAACATCCCAGGTTGATGGTCCCTGGTGAGTCCACAGACCAGCTGTTGGCGGAAGAAAGATGCCAGAACCCAACGGAAGAGGATACGCTAGATTGGTGCGGGCACCTGGAGACACACCAATCAGAAGGTGCCTGATCTTGTCTGAGCACTCAAACTGAGCAGGCTTGGGCCTGGTCACTCTCTGGAAGGCAGATGACTTGGAACACTCGGAGCTATGTTTTGCTTTTTTTCTTCTTCTCTGTTGGAGCTGGGGCCAGTAGGAGGCCATCTTCTCTAGGCCCTTTGTGGGGGCCCACTTCTCCAATGTTACCACAGCAGTAGCAGCACCTGAAGTGCACAGGAATGGTTGTGTAACACCAATGCTAATTCCAGACACCTGTCTGAGTCTACAATTTGTTCCTGGCTTCCATCATCCCTCCACCCATGGCCTGGACTCTGAAAAAGAAAGAAAGCCTTCAACGCAGCCCAAGCTTTCAGCCGGCCACAGTAAGAGAGCCACCATTCCATGTCACCGAGCAGATGAGCGCTGTCCCGAAGAAGGCTTTCTCTAGCCCTTCCCATTCTGTGATAGATGTCGCCGATGCAAGCCATTGCCCAAGTCACGAAAGCAAGCAAGAAAGCCAGCGCTTACCTACTAAGGGCCTGTGAGAAAGCAGGCTGAAGGGAAAGCTGCCCGCTTAGTCATCCAGGTGTGATTGCCTTGCCGCTGTAGGGCGCTAGGGGCCAGACATCTGTGAAGATAGAAGAACGTGTTTGAGATACTGCTGATTAGTAAAATGAATGAGAGAAGTAAGCCAAAGTAAGGCAGGTTGTGAGAGTATGTTTGTGTGGGCAATAAGGAGGAAAAAAAGAGGGAGTAAAAAAGGCTTAAAGAGGCAGCAGCAGCAGCAGGAAGATGTGGCTAGACGAGAGGGTTGGAGGGAGAGAGCCCAGTGCTGTGATGCAGACAGCAAGCAACGTGTGGAAGGTAGTGAATAGCAAGGAGCAGCTGGGCTGGAGAGGTGGATCCTGGCTGCTGCTGGTGACAAGTAGAAAAGGAGCAAGTGAGAGTCTGGTCTCTGCCTATGGCCACACCACCCTGAACACGCCCGATCTCGTCTGATCTCGGAAGCTAAGCAGGGTCAGGCCTGGTTAGTACTTGGATGGGAGACCGCCTGGGAATACCAGGTGCTGTAGGCTTTTGCTTTTTTACGCTGCAACCAGCAGGGGTCGCTCTTCACAGCTTCTCAATCTTCTTCACTTTTTCAAATGCACACTTCTCTCTTTCTTTTACTCACTCACTCACTCACTCACTCATTCATGCCTTTATTCACTTATTTATGACTGCTGCACATCCAGCTCTTTCCAAAACTACACTCAAACTTCACCATTATGTCACCTACTTCTTTTTTCATGCATACAACCCAAAGCATCTAGCACTCTCTCAGCAGCAGCAACCCCATTCCCAACATGGCTGACAGGGCACACACAACTAGGCCGCACTTAGCAGCGCCTTACGTCCCACCTAGGGTTTCCGGCGCAGTCATTTCTCAGCAGATGCTGCAACGGACTGTGCACTATAAGGGTCACCCACCGCACACGTTATACGGCCTCCTCACACCCTTTCCAAGTGTCTGACCTCAAAGTGATGGTCTACATTGCTGGACACCATATTATCCAGTATCAGGTCAGTGCCATAAGTCTGGAGCCATAACCAAAATGCATCTGTTGTTTGGCTGCAATGTCATAGTGAATCCTGCATGTCTGCACTTTTTTTTACTACACGGCCACGCAGCAAACATAGGAACTGGCTGCAGCGCAAGATGTTCACCTGCGGTGACCTTAACGGCATCAGCTGGTTGGCTAAAGGTTGATGCGAGTTCGGTATGTTTTGTCGACAGTAACAATGTTGACAGTCATTATATAGACACCGTAATGTCGACAAGAACAACATATTGACAGACAAAATGTCCTCATGCTCAGAATGTTGACGACCACAATGTCGACACTAACAAAAGGCCGACATGTTCAAATTGTGGACAGCCAAAATGTTGACAGGTGCATAATGTTGACACCCAATTCCGGACCTTAACCCTAAGATTTCTATTGTGGACATTTTGACGGTGTCGTTATTTCATACGGCAGCATTTTAGCTGTGTCGACAGTTCATGTGTTGTCATTTAGACTGCCCCAGCATTTTGCAGGTGTTGACATGTGGGGTGTGGACATTTTAGCCATATCGATATGATGGTGTTGACCTTTTGACTGTCAACATTGCGATTTCCCACATGATGACAACATCCCAGGTTGATGGTCCCTGGTGAGTCCACAGACCAGCTGTTGGCGGAAGAAAGATGCCAGAACCCAACGGAAGAGGATACGCTAGATTGGTGCGGGCACCTGGAGACACACCAATCAGAAGGTGCCTGATCTTGTCTGAGCACTCAAACTGAGCAGGCTTGGGCCTGGTCACTCTCTGGAAGGCAGATGACTTGGAACACTCGGAGCTATGTTTTGCTTTTTTTCTTCTTCTCTGTTGGAGCTGGGGCCAGTAGGAGGCCATCTTCTCTAGGCCCTTTGTGGGGGCCCACTTCTCCAATGTTACCACAGCAGTAGCAGCACCTGAAGTGCACAGGAATGGTTGTGTAACACCAATGCTAATTCCAGACACCTGCCTGAGTCTACAATTTGTTCCTGGCTTCCATCATCCCTCCACCCATGGCCTGGACTCTGAAAAAGAAAGAAAGCCTTCAACGCAGCCCAAGCTTTCAGCCGGCCACAGTAAGAGAGCCACCATTACATGTCACCGAGCAGACGAGCACTGTCCCGAAGAAGGCTTTCTCTAGCCCTTCCCATTCTGTGATAGACGTCGCCGATGCCAGCCATTGCCCAAGTCACGAAAGCAAGCAAGAAAGCCAGCGCTTACCTACTAAGGGCCTGTGAGAAAGCAGGCTGAAGGGAAAGCTGCCCGCTTAGTCATCCAGGTGTGATTGCCTTGCCGCTGTAGGGCGCTAGGGGCCAGACATCTGTGAAGATAGAAGAACGTGTTTGAGATGCTGCTGATTAGTAAAATGAATGAGAGAAGTAAGCCAAAGTAAGGCAGGTTGTGAGAGTATGTTTGTGTGGGCAATAAGGAGGAAAAAAAGAGGGAGTAAAAAAGGCTTAAAGAGGCAGCAGCAGCAGTAGCAAGATGTGGCTAGACGAGAGGGTTGGAGGGAGAGAGCCCAGTGCTGTGATGCAGACAGCAAGCAACGTGTGGAAGGTAGTGAATAGCAAGGAGCAGCTGGGCTGGAGAGGTGGATCCTGGCTGCTGCTGGTGACAAGTAGAAAAGGAGCAAGTGAGAGTCTGGTCTCTGCCTACGGCCACACCACCCTGAACACGCCCGATCTCGTCTGATCTCGGAAGCTAAGCAGGGTCAGGCCTGGTTAGTACTTGGATGGGAGACCGCCTGGGAATACCAGGTGCTGTAGGCTTTTGCTTTTTTACTCTGCAACCAGCAGGGGTCGCTCTTCACAGCTTCTCAATCTTCTTCACTTTTTCAAATGCACACTTCTCTCTTTCTTTTACTCACTCACTCACTCACTCACTCACTCACTCATTCATGCCTTTATTCACTTATTTATGACTGCTGCACATCCAGCTCTTTCCAAAACTACACTCAAACTTCACCATTATGTCACCTACTTCTTTTTTCATGCATACAACCCAAAGCATCTAGCACTCTCTCAGCAGCAGCAACCCCATTCCCAACATGGCTGACAGGGCACACACAACTAGGCCGCACTTAGCAGCGCCTTACGTCCCACCTAGGGTTTCCGGCGCAGTCATTTCTCAGCAGATGCTGCAACGGACTGTGCACTATAAGGGTCACCCACCGCACACGTTATACGGCCTCCTCATACCCTTTCCAAGTGTCTGACCTCAAAGTGATGGTCTACATTGCTGGACACCATATTATCCAGTATCAGGTCAGTGCCATAAGTCTGGAGCCATAACCAAAATGCATCTGTTGTTTGGCTGCAATGTCATAGTGAATCCTGCATGTCTGCACTTTTTTTTACTACATGGCCACGCAGCAAACATAGGAACTGGCTGCAGCGCAAGATGTTCACCTGCGGTGACCTTAACGGCATCAGCTGGTTGGCTAAAGGTTGATGCGAGTTCGGTATGTTTTGTCGACAGTAACAATGTTGACAGTCATTATATAGACACCGTAATGTCGACAAGAACAACATATTGACAGACAAAATGTCCTCATGCTCAGAATGTTGACAACCACAATGTCGACACTAACAAAAGGCCGACATGTTCAAATTGTGGACAGCCAAAATGTTGACAGGTGCATAATGTTGACACCCAATTCCAGACCTTAACCCTAAGATTTCTATTGTGGACATTTTGACGGTGTCGTTATTTCATACGGCAGCATTTTAGCTGTGTCGACAGTTCATGTGTTGTCATTTAGACTGCGCCAGCATTTTGCAGGTGTTGACATGTGGGGTGTGGACATTTTAGCCATATCGACATGATGGTGTTGACCTTTTGACTGTCAACATTGCGATTTCCCACATGATGACAACATCCCAGGTTGATGGTCCCTGGTGAGTCCACAGACCAGCTGTTGGCGGAAGAAAGATGCCAGAACCCAACGGAAGAGGATACGCTAGATTGGTGCGGGCACCTGGAGACACACCAATCAGAAGGTGCCTGATCTTGTCTGAGCACTCAAACTGAGCAGGCTTGGGCCTGGTCACTCTCTGGAAGGCAGATGACTTGGAACACTCGGAGCTATGTTTTGCTTTTTTTCTTCTTCTCTGTTGGAGCTGGGGCCAGTAGGAGGCCATCTTCTCTAGGCCCTTTGTGGGGGCCCACTTCTCCAATGTTACCACAGCAGTAGCAGCACCTGAAGTGCACAGGAATGGTTGTGTAACACCAATGCTAATTCCAGACACCTGTCTGAGTCTACAATTTGTTCCTGGCTTCCATCATCCCTCCACCCATGGCCTGGACTCTGAAAAAGAAAGAAAGCCTTCAACGCAGCCCAAGCTTTCAGCCGGCCACAGTAAGAGAGCCACCATTCCATGTCACCGAGCAGACGAGCGCTGTCCCGAAGAAGGCTTTCTCTAGCCCTTCCCATTCTGTGATAGACGTCGCCGATGCAAGCCATTGCCCAAGTCACGAAAGCAAGCAAGAAAGCCAGCGCTTACCTACTAAGGGCCTGTGAGAAAGCAGGCTGAAGGGAAAGCTGCCCGCTTAGTCATCCAGGTGTGATTGCCTTGCCGCTGTAGGGCGCTAGGGGCCAGACATCTGTGAAGATAGAAGAACGTGTTTGAGATGCTGCTGATTAGTAAAATGAATGAGAGAAGTAAGCCAAAGTAAGGCAGGTTGTGAGAGTATGTTTGTGTGGGCAATAAGGAGGAAAAAAAGAGGGAGTAAAAAAGGCTTAAAGAGGCAGCAGCAGCAGTAGCAAGATGTGGCTAGACGAGAGGGTTGGAGGGAGAGAGCCCAGTGCTGTGATGCAGACAGCAAGCAACGTGTGGAAGGTAGTGAATAGCAAGGAGCAGCTGGGCTGGAGAGGTGGATCCTGGCTGCTGCTGGTGACAAGTAGAAAAGGAGCAAGTGAGAGTCTGGTCTCTGCCTACGGCCACACCACCCTGAACACGCCCGATCTCGTCTGATCTCGGAAGCTAAGCAGGGTCAGGCCTGGTTAGTACTTGGATGGGAGACCGCCTGGGAATACCAGGTGCTGTAGGCTTTTGCTTTTTTACTCTGCAACCAGCAGGGGTCGCTCTTCACAGCTTCTCAATCTTCTTCACTTTTTCAAATGCACACTTCTCTCTTTCTTTTACTCACTCACTCACTCACTCACTCACTCACTCACTCATTCATGCCTTTATTCACTTATTTATGACTGCTGCACATCCAGCTCTTTCCAAAACTACACTCAAACTTCACCATTATGTCACCTACTTCTTTTTTCATGCATACAACCCAAAGCATCTAGCACTCTCTCAGCAGCAGCAACCCCATTCCCAACATGGCTGACAGGGCACACACAACTAGGCCGCACTTAGCAGCGCCTTACGTCCCACCTAGGGTTTCCGGCGCAGTCATTTCTCAGCAGATGCTGCAACGGACTGTGCACTATAAGGGTCACCCACCGCACACGTTATACGGCCTCCTCATACCCTTTCCAAGTGTCTGACCTCAAAGTGATGGTCTACATTGCTGGACACCATATTATCCAGTATCAGGTCAGTGCCATAAGTCTGGAGCCATAACCAAAATGCATCTGTTGTTTGGCTGCAATGTCATAGTGAATCCTGCATGTCTGCACTTTTTTTTACTACATGGCCACGCAGCAAACATAGGAACTGGCTGCAGCGCAAGATGTTCACCTGCGGTGACCTTAACGGCATCAGCTGGTTGGCTAAAGGTTGATGCGAGTTCGGTATGTTTTGTCGACAGTAACAATGTTGACAGTCATTATATAGACACCGTAATGTCGACAAGAACAACATATTGACAGACAAAATGTCCTCATGCTCAGAATGTTGACAACCACAATGTCGACACTAACAAAAGGCCGACATGTTCAAATTGTGGACAGCCAAAATGTTGACAGGTGCATAATGTTGACACCCAATTCCAGACCTTAACCCTAAGATTTCTATTGTGGACATTTTGACGGTGTCGTTATTTCATACGGCAGCATTTTAGCTGTGTCGACAGTTCATGTGTTGTCATTTAGACTGCGCCAGCATTTTGCAGGTGTTGACATGTGGGGTGTGGACATTTTAGCCATATCGACATGATGGTGTTGACCTTTTGACTGTCAACATTGCGATTTCCCACATGATGACAACATCCCAGGTTGATGGTCCCTGGTGAGTCCACAGACCAGCTGTTGGCGGAAGAAAGATGCCAGAACCCAACGGAAGAGGATACGCTAGATTGGTGCGGGCACCTGGAGACACACCAATCAGAAGGTGCCTGATCTTGTCTGAGCACTCAAACTGAGCAGGCTTGGGCCTGGTCACTCTCTGGAAGGCAGATGACTTGGAACACTCGGAGCTATGTTTTGCTTTTTTTCTTCTTCTCTGTTGGAGCTGGGGCCAGTAGGAGGCCATCTTCTCTAGGCCCTTTGTGGGGGCCCACTTCTCCAATGTTACCACAGCAGTAGCAGCACCTGAAGTGCACAGGAATGGTTGTGTAACACCAATGCTAATTCCAGACACCTGTCTGAGTCTACAATTTGTTCCTGGCTTCCATCATCCCTCCACCCATGGCCTGGACTCTGAAAAAGAAAGAAAGCCTTCAACGCAGCCCAAGCTTTCAGCCGGCCACAGTAAGAGAGCCACCATTCCATGTCACCGAGCAGACGAGCGCTGTCCCGAAGAAGGCTTTCTCTAGCCCTTCCCATTCTGTGATAGATGTCGCCGATGCAAGCCATTGCCCAAGTCACGAAAGCAAGCAAGAAAGCCAGCGCTTACCTACTAAGGGCCTGTGAGAAAACAGGCTGAAGGGAAAGCTGCCCGCTTAGTCATCCAGGTGTGATTGCCTTGCCGCTGTAGGGCGCTAGGGGCCAGACATCTGTGAAGATAGAAGAACGTGTTTGAGATGCTGCTGATTAGTAAAATGAATGAGAGAAGTAAGCCAAAGTAAGGCAGGTTGTGAGAGTATGTTTGTGTGGGCAATAAGGAGGAAAAAAAGAGGGAGTAAAAAAGGCTTAAAGAGGCAGCAGCAGCAGCAGGAAGATGTGGCTAGACGAGAGGGTTGGAGGGAGAGAGCCCAGTGCTGTGATGCAGACAGCAAGCAACGTGTGGAAGGTAGTGAATAGCAAGGAGCAGCTGGGCTGGAGAGGTGGATCCTGGCTGCTGCTGGTGACAAGTAGAAAAGGAGCAAGTGAGAGTCTGGTCTCTGCCTACGGCCACACCACCCTGAACACGCCCGATCTCGTCTGATCTCGGAAGCTAAGCAGGGTCAGGCCTGGTTAGTACTTGGATGGGAGACCGCCTGGGAATACCAGGTGCTGTAGGCTTTTGCTTTTTTACGCTGCAACCAGCAGGGGTCGCTCTTCACAGCTTCTCAATCTTCTTCACTTTTTCAAATGCACACTTCTCTCTTTCTTTTACTCACTCACTCACTCACTCACTCATTCATGCCTTTATTCACTTATTTATGACTGCTGCACATCCAGCTCTTTCCAAAACTACACTCAAACTTCACCATTATGTCACCTACTTCTTTTTTCATGCATACAACCCAAAGCATCTAGCACTCTCTCAGCAGCAGCAACCCCATTCCCAACATGGCTGACAGGGCACACACAACTAGGCCGCACTTAGCAGCGCCTTACGTCCCACCTAGGGTTTCCGGCGCAGTCATTTCTCAGCAGATGCTGCAACGGACTGTGCACTATAAGGGTCACCCACCGCACACGTTATACGGCCTCCTCACACCCTTTCCAAGTGTCTGACCTCAAAGTGATGGTCTACATTGCTGGACACCATATTATCCAGTATCAGGTCAGTGCCATAAGTCTGGAGCCATAACCAAAATGCATCTGTTGTTTGGCTGCAATGTCATAGTGAATCCTGCATGTCTGCACTTTTTTTTACTACACGGCCACGCAGCAAACATAGGAACTGGCTGCAGCGCAAGATGTTCACCTGCGGTGACCTTAACGGCATCAGCTGGTTGGCTAAAGGTTGATGCGAGTTCGGTATGTTTTGTCGACAGTAACAATGTTGACAGTCATTATATAGACACCGTAATGTCGACAAGAACAACATATTGACAGACAAAATGTCCTCATGCTCAGAATGTTGACGACCACAATGTCGACACTAACAAAAGGCCGACATGTTCAAATTGTGGACAGCCAAAATGTTGACAGGTGCATAATGTTGACACCCAATTCCGGACCTTAACCCTAAGATTTCTATTGTGGACATTTTGACGGTGTCGTTATTTCATACGGCAGCATTTTAGCTGTGTCGACAGTTCATGTGTTGTCATTTAGACTGCCCCAGCATTTTGCAGGTGTTGACATGTGGGGTGTGGACATTTTAGCCATATCGATATGATGGTGTTGACCTTTTGACTGTCAACATTGCGATTTCCCACATGATGACAACATCCCAGGTTGATGGTCCCTGGTGAGTCCACAGACCAGCTGTTGGCGGAAGAAAGATGCCAGAACCCAACGGAAGAGGATACGCTAGATTGGTGCGGGCACCTGGAGACACACCAATCAGAAGGTGCCTGATCTTGTCTGAGCACTCAAACTGAGCAGGCTTGGGCCTGGTCACTCTCTGGAAGGCAGATGACTTGGAACACTCGGAGCTATGTTTTGCTTTTTTTCTTCTTCTCTGTTGGAGCTGGGGCCAGTAGGAGGCCATCTTCTCTAGGCCCTTTGTGGGGGCCCACTTCTCCAATGTTACCACAGCAGTAGCAGCACCTGAAGTGCACAGGAATGGTTGTGTAACACCAATGCTAATTCCAGACACCTGCCTGAGTCTACAATTTGTTCCTGGCTTCCATCATCCCTCCACCCATGGCCTGGACTCTGAAAAAGAAAGAAAGCCTTCAACGCAGCCCAAGCTTTCAGCCGGCCACAGTAAGAGAGCCACCATTACATGTCACCGAGCAGACGAGCACTGTCCCGAAGAAGGCTTTCTCTAGCCCTTCCCATTCTGTGATAGACGTCGCCGATGCCAGCCATTGCCCAAGTCACGAAAGCAAGCAAGAAAGCCAGCGCTTACCTACTAAGGGCCTGTGAGAAAGCAGGCTGAAGGGAAAGCTGCCCGCTTAGTCATCCAGGTGTGATTGCCTTGCCGCTGTAGGGCGCTAGGGGCCAGACATCTGTGAAGATAGAAGAACGTGTTTGAGATGCTGCTGATTAGTAAAATGAATGAGAGAAGTAAGCCAAAGTAAGGCAGGTTGTGAGAGTATGTTTGTGTGGGCAATAAGGAGGAAAAAAAGAGGGAGTAAAAAAGGCTTAAAGAGGCAGCAGCAGCAGTAGCAAGATGTGGCTAGACGAGAGGGTTGGAGGGAGAGAGCCCAGTGCTGTGATGCAGACAGCAAGCAACGTGTGGAAGGTAGTGAATAGCAAGGAGCAGCTGGGCTGGAGAGGTGGATCCTGGCTGCTGCTGGTGACAAGTAGAAAAGGAGCAAGTGAGAGTCTGGTCTCTGCCTACGGCCACACCACCCTGAACACGCCCGATCTCGTCTGATCTCGGAAGCTAAGCAGGGTCAGGCCTGGTTAGTACTTGGATGGGAGACCGCCTGGGAATACCAGGTGCTGTAGGCTTTTGCTTTTTTACTCTGCAACCAGCAGGGGTCGCTCTTCACAGCTTCTCAATCTTCTTCACTTTTTCAAATGCACACTTCTCTCTTTCTTTTACTCACTCACTCACTCACTCACTCACTCACTCATTCATGCCTTTATTCACTTATTTATGACTGCTGCACATCCAGCTCTTTCCAAAACTACACTCAAACTTCACCATTATGTCACCTACTTCTTTTTTCATGCATACAACCCAAAGCATCTAGCACTCTCTCAGCAGCAGCAACCCCATTCCCAACATGGCTGACAGGGCACACACAACTAGGCCGCACTTAGCAGCGCCTTACGTCCCACCTAGGGTTTCCGGCGCAGTCATTTCTCAGCAGATGCTGCAACGGACTGTGCACTATAAGGGTCACCCACCGCACACGTTATACGGCCTCCTCATACCCTTTCCAAGTGTCTGACCTCAAAGTGATGGTCTACATTGCTGGACACCATATTATCCAGTATCAGGTCAGTGCCATAAGTCTGGAGCCATAACCAAAATGCATCTGTTGTTTGGCTGCAATGTCATAGTGAATCCTGCATGTCTGCACTTTTTTTTACTACATGGCCACGCAGCAAACATAGGAACTGGCTGCAGCGCAAGATGTTCACCTGCGGTGACCTTAACGGCATCAGCTGGTTGGCTAAAGGTTGATGCGAGTTCGGTATGTTTTGTCGACAGTAACAATGTTGACAGTCATTATATAGACACCGTAATGTCGACAAGAACAACATATTGACAGACAAAATGTCCTCATGCTCAGAATGTTGACAACCACAATGTCGACACTAACAAAAGGCCGACATGTTCAAATTGTGGACAGCCAAAATGTTGACAGGTGCATAATGTTGACACCCAATTCCAGACCTTAACCCTAAGATTTCTATTGTGGACATTTTGACGGTGTCGTTATTTCATACGGCAGCATTTTAGCTGTGTCGACAGTTCATGTGTTGTCATTTAGACTGCGCCAGCATTTTGCAGGTGTTGACATGTGGGGTGTGGACATTTTAGCCATATCGACATGATGGTGTTGACCTTTTGACTGTCAACATTGCGATTTCCCACATGATGACAACATCCCAGGTTGATGGTCCCTGGTGAGTCCACAGACCAGCTGTTGGCGGAAGAAAGATGCCAGAACCCAACGGAAGAGGATACGCTAGATTGGTGCGGGCACCTGGAGACACACCAATCAGAAGGTGCCTGATCTTGTCTGAGCACTCAAACTGAGCAGGCTTGGGCCTGGTCACTCTCTGGAAGGCAGATGACTTGGAACACTCGGAGCTATGTTTTGCTTTTTTTCTTCTTCTCTGTTGGAGCTGGGGCCAGTAGGAGGCCATCTTCTCTAGGCCCTTTGTGGGGGCCCACTTCTCCAATGTTACCACAGCAGTAGCAGCACCTGAAGTGCACAGGAATGGTTGTGTAACACCAATGCTAATTCCAGACACCTGTCTGAGTCTACAATTTGTTCCTGGCTTCCATCATCCCTCCACCCATGGCCTGGACTCTGAAAAAGAAAGAAAGCCTTCAACGCAGCCCAAGCTTTCAGCCGGCCACAGTAAGAGAGCCACCATTCCATGTCACCGAGCAGACGAGCGCTGTCCCGAAGAAGGCTTTCTCTAGCCCTTCCCATTCTGTGATAGATGTCGCCGATGCAAGCCATTGCCCAAGTCACGAAAGCAAGCAAGAAAGCCAGCGCTTACCTACTAAGGGCCTGTGAGAAAACAGGCTGAAGGGAAAGCTGCCCGCTTAGTCATCCAGGTGTGATTGCCTTGCCGCTGTAGGGCGCTAGGGGCCAGACATCTGTGAAGATAGAAGAACGTGTTTGAGATACTGCTGATTAGTAAAATGAATGAGAGAAGTAAGCCAAAGTAAGGCAGGTTGTGAGAGTATGTTTGTGTGGGCAATAAGGAGGAAAAAAAGAGGGAGTAAAAAAGGCTTAAAGAGGCAGCAGCAGCAGCAGGAAGATGTGGCTAGACGAGAGGGTTGGAGGGAGAGAGCCCAGTGCTGTGATGCAGACAGCAAGCAACGTGTGGAAGGTAGTGAATAGCAAGGAGCAGCTGGGCTGGAGAGGTGGATCCTGGCTGCTGCTGGTGACAAGTAGAAAAGGAGCAAGTGAGAGTCTGGTCTCTGCCTACGGCCACACCACCCTGAACACGCCCGATCTCGTCTGATCTCGGAAGCTAAGCAGGGTCAGGCCTGGTTAGTACTTGGATGGGAGACCGCCTGGGAATACCAGGTGCTGTAGGCTTTTGCTTTTTTACGCTGCAACCAGCAGGGGTCGCTCTTCACAGCTTCTCAATCTTCTTCACTTTTTCAAATGCACACTTCTCTCTTTCTTTTACTCACTCACTCACTCACTCACTCATTCATGCCTTTATTCACTTATTTATGACTGCTGCACATCCAGCTCTTTCCAAAACTACACTCAAACTTCACCATTATGTCACCTACTTCTTTTTTCATGCATACAACCCAAAGCATCTAGCACTCTCTCAGCAGCAGCAACCCCATTCCCAACATGGCTGACAGGGCACACACAACTAGGCCGCACTTAGCAGCGCCTTACGTCCCACCTAGGGTTTCCGGCGCAGTCATTTCTCAGCAGATGCTGCAACGGACTGTGCACTATAAGGGTCACCCACCGCACACGTTATACGGCCTCCTCACACCCTTTCCAAGTGTCTGACCTCAAAGTGATGGTCTACATTGCTGGACACCATATTATCCAGTATCAGGTCAGTGCCATAAGTCTGGAGCCATAACCAAAATGCATCTGTTGTTTGGCTGCAATGTCATAGTGAATCCTGCATGTCTGCACTTTTTTTTACTACACGGCCACGCAGCAAACATAGGAACTGGCTGCAGCGCAAGATGTTCACCTGCGGTGACCTTAACGGCATCAGCTGGTTGGCTAAAGGTTGATGCGAGTTCGGTATGTTTTGTCGACAGTAACAATGTTGACAGTCATTATATAGACACCGTAATGTCGACAAGAACAACATATTGACAGACAAAATGTCCTCATGCTCAGAATGTTGACGACCACAATGTCGACACTAACAAAAGGCCGACATGTTCAAATTGTGGACAGCCAAAATGTTGACAGGTGCATAATGTTGACACCCAATTCCGGACCTTAACCCTAAGATTTCTATTGTGGACATTTTGACGGTGTCGTTATTTCATACGGCAGCATTTTAGCTGTGTCGACAGTTCATGTGTTGTCATTTAGACTGCCCCAGCATTTTGCAGGTGTTGACATGTGGGGTGTGGACATTTTAGCCATATCGATATGATGGTGTTGACCTTTTGACTGTCAACATTGCGATTTCCCACATGATGACAACATCCCAGGTTGATGGTCCCTGGTGAGTCCACAGACCAGCTGTTGGCGGAAGAAAGATGCCAGAACCCAACGGAAGAGTATACGCTAGATTGGTGCGGGCACCTGGAGACACACCAATCAGAAGGTGCCTGATCTTGTCTGAGCACTCAAACTGAGCAGGCTTGGGCCTGGTCACTCTCTGGAAGGCAGATGACTTGGAACACTCGGAGCTATGTTTTGCTTTTTTTCTTCTTCTCTGTTGGAGCTGGGGCCAGTAGGAGGCCATCTTCTCTAGGCCCTTTGTGGGGGCCCACTTCTCCAATGTTACCACAGCAGTAGCAGCACCTGAAGTGCACAGGAATGGTTGTGTAACACCAATGCTAATTCCAGACACCTGCCTGAGTCTACAATTTGTTCCTGGCTTCCATCATCCCTCCACCCATGGCCTGGACTCTGAAAAAGAAAGAAAGCCTTCAACGCAGCCCAAGCTTTCAGCCGGCCACAGTAAGAGAGCCACCATTACATGTCACCGAGCAGACGAGCACTGTCCCGAAGAAGGCTTTCTCTAGCCCTTCCCATTCTGTGATAGACGTCGCCGATGCCAGCCATTGCCCAAGTCACGAAAGCAAGCAAGAAAGCCAGCGCTTACCTACTAAGGGCCTGTGAGAAAGCAGGCTGAAGGGAAAGCTGCCCGCTTAGTCATCCAGGTGTGATTGCCTTGCCGCTGTAGGGCGCTAGGGGCCAGACATCTGTGAAGATAGAAGAACGTGTTTGAGATGTTGCTGATTAGTAAAATGAATGAGAGAAGTAAGCCAAAGTAAGGCCGGTTGTGAGAGTATGTTTGTGTGGGCAATAAGGAGGAAAAAAAGAGGGAGTAAAAAAGGCTTAAAGAGGCAGCAGCAGCAGCAGGAAGATGTGGCTAGACGAGAGGGTTGGAGGGAGAGAGCCCAGTGCTGTGATGCAGACAGCAAGCAACGTGTGGAAGGTAGTGAATAGCAAGGAGCAGCTGGGCTGGAGAGGTGGATCCTGGCTGCTGCTGGTGACAAGTAGAAAAGGAGCAAGTGAGAGTCTGGTCTCTGCCTACGGCCACACCACCCTGAACACGCCCGATCTCGTCTGATCTCGGAAGCTAAGCAGGGTCAGGCCTGGTTAGTACTTGGATGGGAGACCGCCTGGGAATACCAGGTGCTGTAGGCTTTTGCTTTTTTACGCTGCAACCAGCAGGGGTCGCTCTTCACAGCTTCTCAATCTTCTTCACTTTTTCAAATGCACACTTCTCTCTTTCTTTTACTCACTCACTCACTCACTCACTCATTCATGCCTTTATTCACTTATTTATGACTGCTGCACATCCAGCTCTTTCCAAAACTACACTCAAACTTCACCATTATGTCACCTACTTCTTTTTTCATGCATACAACCCAAAGCATCTAGCACTCTCTCAGCAGCAGCAACCCCATTCCCAACATGGCTGACAGGGCACACACAACTAGGCCGCACTTAGCAGCGCCTTACGTCCCACCTAGGGTTTCCGGCGCAGTCATTTCTCAGCAGATGCTGCAACGGACTGTGCACTATAAGGGTCACCCACCGCACACGTTATACGGCCTCCTCACACCCTTTCCAAGTGTCTGACCTCAAAGTGATGGTCTACATTGCTGGACACCATATTATCCAGTATCAGGTCAGTGCCATAAGTCTGGAGCCATAACCAAAATGCATCTGTTGTTTGGCTGCAATGTCATAGTGAATCCTGCTTGTCTGCACTTTTTTTTACTACACGGCCACGCAGCAAACATAGGAACTGGCTGCAGCGCAAGATGTTCACCTGCGGTGACCTTAACGGCATCAGCTGGTTGGCTAAAGGTTGATGCGAGTTCGGTATGTTTTGTCGACAGTAACAATGTTGACAGTCATTATATAGACACCGTAATGTCGACAAGAACAACATATTGACAGACAAAATGTCCTCATGCTCAGAATGTTGACAACCACAATGTTGACACTAACAAAAGGCCGACATGTTCAAATTGTGGACAGCCAAAATGTTGACAGGTGCATAATGTTGACACCCAATTCCAGACCTTAACCCTAAGATTTCTATTGTGGACATTTTGACGGTGTCGTTATTTCATACGGCAGCATTTTAGCTGTGTCGACAGTTCATGTGTTGTCATTTAGACTGCGCCAGCATTTTGCAGGTGTTGACATGTGGGGTGTGGACATTTTAGCCATATTGACATGATGGTATTGACCTTTTGACTGTCAAGATTGCGATTTCCCACATGATGACAACATCCCAGGTTGATGGTCCCTGGTGAGTCCACAGACCAGCTGTTGGCGGAAGAAAGATGCCAGAACCCAACGGAAGAGGATACGCTAGATTGGTGCGGGCACCTGGAGACACACCAATCAGAAGGTACCTGATCTTGTCTGAGCACTCAAACTGAGCAGGCTTGGGCCTGGTCACTCTCTGGAAGGCAGATGACTTGGAACACTCGGAGCTATGTTTTGCTTTTTTTCTTCTTCTCTGTTGGAGCTGGGGCCAGTAGGAGGCCATCTTCTCTAGGCCCTTTGTGGGGGCCCACTTCTCCAATGTTACCACAGCAGTAGCAGCACCTGAAGTGCACAGGAATGGTTGTGTAACACCAATGCTAATTCCAGACACCTGTCTGAGTCTACAATTTGTTCCTGGCTTCCATCATCCCTCCACCCATGGCCTGGACTCTGAAAAAGAAAGAAAGCCTTCAACGCAGCCCAAGCTTTCAGCCGGCCACAGTAAGAGAGCCACCATTCCATGTCACCGAGCAGACGAGCGCTGTCCCGATGAAGGCTTTCTCTAGCCCTTCCCATTCTGTGATAGACGTCGCCGATGCCAGCCATTGCCCAAGTCACGAAAGCAAGCAAGAAAGCCAGCGCTTACCTACTAAGGGCCTGTGAGAAAGCAGGCTGAAGGGAAAGCTGCCCGCTTAGTCATCCAGGTGTGATTGCCTTGCCGCTGTAGGGCGCTAGGGGCCAGACATCTGTGAAGATAGAAGAACGTGTTTGAGATGCTGCTGATTAGTAAAATGAATGAGAGAAGTAAGCCAAAGTAAGGCCGGTTGTGAGAGTATGTTTGTGTGGGCAATAAGGAGGAAAAAAAGAGGGAGTAAAAAAGGCTTAAAGAGGCAGCAGCAGCAGCAGGAAGATGTGGCTAGACGAGAGGGTTGGAGGGAGAGAGCCCAGTGCTGTGATGCAGACAGCAAGCAACGTGTGGAAGGTAGTAAATAGCAAGGAGCAGCTGGGCTGGAGAGGTGGATCCTGGCTGCTGCTGGTGACAAGTAGAAAAGGAGCAAGTGAGAGTCTGGTCTCTGCCTACGGCCACACCACCCTGAACACGCCCGATCTCGTCTGATCTCGGAAGCTAAGCAGGGTCAGGCCTGGTTAGTACTTGGATGGGAGACCGCCTGGGAATACCAGGTGCTGTAGGCTTTTGCTTTTTTACTCTGCAACCAGCAGGGGTCGCTCTTCACAGCTTCTCAATCTTCTTCACTTTTTCAAATGCACACTTCTCTCTTTCTTTTACTCACTCACTCACTCACTCACTCACTCATTCATGCCTTTATTCACTTATTTATGACTGCTGCACATCCAGCTCTTTCCAAAACTACACTCAAACTTCACCATTATGTCACCTACTTCTTTTTTCATGCATACAACCCAAAGCATCTAGCACTCTCTCAGCAGCAGCAACCCCATTCCCAACATGGCTGACAGGGCACACACAACTAGGCCGCACTTAGCAGCGCCTTACGTCCCACCTAGGGTTTCCGGCGCAGTCATTTCTCAGCAGATGCTGCAACGGACTGTGCACTATAAGGGTCACCCACCGCACACGTTATACGGCCTCCTCACACCCTTTCCAAGTGTCTGACCTCAAAGTGATGGTCTACATTGCTGGACACCATATTATCCAGTATCAGGTCAGTGCCATAAGTCTGGAGCCATAACCAAAATGCATCTGTTGTTTGGCTGCAATGTCATAGTGAATCCTGCATGTCTGCACTTTTTTTTACTACACGGCCACGCAGCAAACATAGGAACTGGCTGCAGCGCAAGATGTTCACCTGCGGTGACCTTAACGGCATCAGCTGGTTGGCTAAAGGTTGATGCGAGTTCGGTATGTTTTGTCGACAGTAACAATGTTGACAGTCATTATATAGACACCGTAATGTCGACAAGAACAACATATTGACAGACAAAATGTCCTCATGCTCAGAATGTTGACGACCACAATGTCGACACTAACAAAAGGCCGACATGTTCAAATTGTGGACAGCCAAAATGTTGACAGGTGCATAATGTTGACACCCAATTCCGGACCTTAACCCTAAGATTTCTATTGTGGACATTTTGACGGTGTCGTTATTTCATACGGCAGCATTTTAGCTGTGTCGACAGTTCATGTGTTGTCATTTAGACTGCGCCAGCATTTTGCAGGTGTTGACATGTGGGGTGTGGACATTTTAGCCATATCGACATGATGGTGTTGACCTTTTGACTGTCAAGATTGCGATTTCCCACATGATGACAACATCCCAGGTTGATGGTCCCTGGTGAGTCCACAGACCAGCTGTTGGCGGAAGAAAGATGCCAGAACCCAACGGAAGAGGATACGCTAGATTGGTGCGGGCACCTGGAGACACACCAATCAGAAGGTGCCTGATCTTGTCTGAGCACTCAAACTGAGCAGGCTTGGGCCTGGTCACTCTCTGGAAGGCAGATGACTTGGAACACTCGGAGCTATGTTTTGCTTTTTTTCTTCTTCTCTGTTGGAGCTGGGGCCAGTAGGAGGCCATCTTCTCTAGGCCCTTTGTGGGGGCCCACTTCTCCAATGTTACCACAGCAGTAGCAGCACCTGAAGTGCACAGGAATGGTTGTGTAACACCAATGCTAATTCCAGACACCTGCCTGAGTCTACAATTTGTTCCTGGCTTCCATCATCCCTCCACCCATGGCCTGGACTCTGAAAAAGAAAGAAAGCCTTCAACGCAGCCCAAGCTTTCAGCCGGCCACAGTAAGAGAGCCACCATTACATGTCACCGAGCAGACGAGCGCTGTCCCGAAGAAGGCTTTCTCTAGCCCTTCCCATTCTGTGATAGACGTCGCCGATGCCAGCCATTGCCCAAGTCACGAAAGCAAGCAAGAAAGCCAGCGCTTACCTACTAAGGGCCTGTGAGAAAGCAGGCTGAAAGGAAAGCTGCCCGCTTAGTCATCCAGGTGTGATTGCCTTGCCGCTGTAGGGCGCTAGGGGCCAGACATCTGTGAAGATAGAAGAACGTGTTTGAGATGCTGCTGATTAGTAAAATGAATGAGAGAAGTAAGCCAAAGTAAGGCAGGTTGTGAGAGTATGTTTGTGTGGGCAATAAGGAGGAAAAAAAGAGGGAGTAAAAAAGGCTTAAAGAGGCAGCAGCAGCAGCAGGAAGATGTGGCTAGACGAGAGGGTTGGAGGGAGAGAGCCCAGTGCTGTGATGCAGACAGCAAGCAAAGTGTGGAAGGTAGTGAATAGCAAGGAGCAGCTGGGCTGGAGAGGTGGATCCTGGCTGCTGCTGGTGACAAGTAGAAAAGGAGCAAGTGAGAGTCTGGTCTCTGCCTACGGCCACACCACCCTGAACACGCCCGATCTCGTCTGATCTCGGAAGCTAAGCAGGGTCAGGCCTGGTTAGTACTTGGATGGGAGACCGCCTGGGAATACCAGGTGCTGTAGGCTTTTGCTTTTTTACTCTGCAACCAGCAGGGGTCGCTCTTCACAGCTTCTCAATCTTCTTCACTTTTTCAAATGCACACTTCTCTCTTTCTTTTACTCACTCACTCACTCACTCATTCATGCCTTTATTCACTTATTTATGACTGCTGCACATCCAGCTCTTTCCAAAACTACACTCAAACTTCACCATTATGTCACCTACTTCTTTTTTCATGCATACAACCCAAAGCATCTAGCACTCTCTCAGCAGCAGCAACCCCATTCCCAACATGGCTGACAGGGCACACACAACTAGGCCGCACTTAGCAGCGCCTTACGTCCCACCTAGGGTTTCCGGCGCAGTCATTTCTCAGCAGATGCTGCAACGGACTGTGCACTATAAGGGTCACCCACCGCACACGTTATACGGCCTCCTCACACCCTTTCCAAGTGTCTGACCTCAAAGTGATGGTCTACATTGCTGGACACCATATTATCCAGTATCAGGTCAGTGCCATAAGTCTGGAGCCATAACCAAAATGCATCTGTTGTTTGGCTGCAATGTCATAGTGAATCCTGCATGTCTGCACTTTTTTTTACTACACGGCCACGCAGCAAACATAGGAACTGGCTGCAGCGCAAGATGTTCACCTGCGGTGACCTTAACGGCATCAGCTGGTTGGCTAAAGGTTGATGCGAGTTCGGTATGTTTTGTCGACAGTAACAATGTTGACAGTCATTATATAGACACCGTAATGTCGACAAGAACAACATATTGACAGACAAAATGTCCTCATGCTCAGAATGTTGACAACCACAATGTTGACACTAACAAAAGGCCGACATGTTCAAATTGTGGACAGCCAAAATGTTGACAGGTGCATAATGTTGACACCCAATTCCAGACCTTAACCCTAAGATTTCTATTGTGGACATTTTGACGGTGTCGTTATTTCATACAGCAGCATTTTAGCTGTGTCGACAGTTCATGTGTTGTCATTTAGACTGCGCCAGCATTTTGCAGGTGTTGACATGTGGGGTGTGGACATTTTAGCCATATTGACATGATGGTATTGACCTTTTGACTGTCAAGATTGCGATTTCCCACATGATGACAACATCCCAGGTTGATGGTCCCTGGTGAGTCCACAGACCAGCTGTTGGCGGAAGAAAGATGCCAGAACCCAACGGAAGAGGATGCGCTAGATTGGTGCGGGCACCTGGAGACACACCAATCAGAAGGTGCCTGATCTTGTCTGAGCACTCAAACTGAGCAGGCTTGGGCCTGGTCACTCTCTGGAAGGCAGATGACTTGGAACACTCGGAGCTATGTTTTGCTTTTCTTCTTCGTCTCTGTTGGAGCTGGGGCCAGTAGGAGGCCATCTTCTCTAGGCCCTTTGTGGGGGCCCACTTCTCCAATGTTACCACAGCAGTAGCAGCACCTGAAGTGCACAGGAATGGTTGTGTAACACCAATGCTAATTCCAGACACCTGCCTGAGTCTACAATTTGTTCCTGGCTTCCATCATCCCTCCACCCATGGCCTGGACTCTGAAAAAGAAAGAAAGCCTTCAACGCAGCCCAAGCTTTCAGCCGGCCACAGTAAGAGAGCCACCATTACATGTCACCGAGCAGACGAGCGCTGTCCCGAAGAAGGCTTTCTCTAGCCCTTCCCATTCTGTGATAGACGTCGCCGATGCCAGCCATTGCCCAAGTCACGAAAGCAAGCAAGAAAGCCAGCGCTTACCTACTAAGGGCCTGTGAGAAAGCAGGCTGAAGGGAAAGCTGCCCGCTTAGTCATCCAGGTGTGATTGCCTTGCCGCTGTAAGGCGCTAGGGGCCAGACATCTGTGAAGATAGAAGAACGTGTTTGAGATGCTGCTGATTAGTAAAATGAATGAGAGAAGTAAGCCAAAGTAAAGCAGGTTGTGAGAGTATGTTTGTGTGGGCAATAAGGAGGAAAAAAAGAGGGAGTAAAAAAGGCTTAAAGAGGCAGCAGCAGCAGCAGGAAGATGTGGCTAGACGAGAGGGTTGGAGGGAGAGAGCCCAGTGCTGTGATGCAGACAGCAAGCAACGTGTGAAAGGTAGTAAATAGCAAGGAGCAGCTGGGCTGGAGAGGTGGATCCTGGCTGCTGCTGGTGACAAGTAGAAAAGGACCAAGTGAGAGCCTGGTCTCTGCCTACGGCCACACCACCCTGAACACGCCCGATCTCGTCTGATCTCGGAAGCTAAGCAGGGTCAGGCCTGGTTAGTACTTGGATGGGAGACCGCCTGGGAATACCAGGTGCTGTAGGCTTTTGCTTTTTTACGCTGCAACCAGCAGGGGTCGCTCTTCACAGCTTCTCAATCTTCTTCACTTTTTCAAATGCACACTTCTCTCTTTCTTTTACTCACTCACTCACTCACTCACTCATTCATGCCTTTATTCACTTATTTATGACTGCTGCACATCCAGCTCTTTCCAAAACTACACTCAAACTTCACCATTATGTCACCTACTTCTTTTTTCATGCATACAACCCAAAGCATCTAGCACTCTCTCAGCAGCAGCAACTCCATTCCCAACATGGCTGACAGGGCACACACAACTAGGCCGCACTTAGCAGCGCCTTACGTCCCACCTAGGGTTTCCGGCGCAGTCATTTCTCAGCAGATGCTGCAACGGACTGTGCACTATAAGGGTCACCCACCGCACACGTTATACGGCCTTCTTAATCCCTCATATACACCCATTGATCTTCTATACACCCATATTCCCTCATATGCCCCATTTCGTCTCCTGTACACCCATATAGCCTCATATACACCCATATTACCTCCTATGCCTCCATGTAGCCTTATATGCACCCATTATACCTCATTTAAACCCATACAGCCGCATATGCTGTCATAAAGCCTCATATACACCCATATAGCCTTATATTCAACCATAATACCTCATATGCCCCCATATAACCTCAAATTCACCCATATAGCCTCATATACACCCATATAGCCTCCTATACACCCATATGTTCTCAAATACACCCATAATACCTCATATGCCACCATATAGCCACATATACACCCATATAGACTCTTATACACCCTTTAGTCTCATATGTGTGTAGGCAGGCCACGGTGTCTTTACACCCCCTTATAGCCACATGCACACTCATATATCCTCATATATGCCCCCATATAGCCATATATACACCCATATAGCCAGATACACACTCATATATCCTCATATATGCCCCCATATAGCCATATATACACCCATATAGCCACATACACACTCATATATCCTCATATATGCCCCCATATAGCCATATATACACCCATATAGCCAGATACACACTCATATATCCTCATATATGCCCCCATATAGCCATATATACACCCATATAGCCAGATACACACTCATATATCCTCATATATGCCCCCATATAGCCATATATACACCCATATAGCCACATACACACTCATATATCCTCATATATGCCCCCATATAGCCATATATACACCCATATAGCCAGATACACACTCATATATCCTCATATATGCCCCCATATAGCCATATATACACCCATATAGCCACATACACACTCATATATCCTCATATATGCCCCCATATAGCCATATATACACCCATATAGCCAGATACACACTCATATATCCTCATATATGCCCCCATATAGCCATATATACACCCATATAGCCACATACACACTCATATATCCTCATATATGCCCCCATATAGCCATATATACACCCATATAGCCACATACACACTCATATATCCTCATATATGCCCCCATATAGCCATATATACACCCATATAGCCAGATACACACTCATATACCCTCATATATGCCCCCATATAGCCATATATACACCCATATAGCCACATACACACTCATATATCCTCATATATGCCCCCATATAGCCATATATACACCCATATAGCCAGATACACACTCATATATCCTCATATATGCCCCATATAGCAATATATACACCCATGTAGCCAGATACACACTCATATATCCTCATATATGCCCCCATATAGCCATATATACACCCATATAGTACATACACACTCATATATCCTCATATATGCCCCCATATAGCAATATATACACCCATATAGCCAGATACACACTCATATATCCTCATATATGCCCCCATATAGCCATATATACACCCATATAGCCAGATACACACTCATATATCCTCATATATGCCCCCATTTAGCCATATATACACCCATATAGCCAGATACACACTCATATATCCTCATATATGCCCCCATATAGCCATATATACACCCATATAGCCAGATACACACTCATATATCCTCATATACTGTACACCCATAAATCACCCATTGTTTGAATCTTGCATTACGCTAATTCACTCACTGGACTACTAACTAGAAATAACCAGACGGACACTTATGTGGAATTAAAAGTGGACACAGCCGACATTTATTGATCAATTTGTAATTAGGAAGATGGTGGCAGTAAGAAAGTAGTGCTCCAAGGCCACAGCCCGACCATTATATGTGACTAAATAATAAGAGGCGGATCCCTGCCGGGCGCAAACTGGCCTGAGGCAGAACCATTCTCCCTTAATTGGTACAGCATTGTCCCCTCCCTAAGATGATGGGCCGGTCCCCCCTAAGGGGAATGACCAACTGGGCGCTATCAAAAGGCAAATGCTACCCAGGCACTCTTACTCTATAATAGGCCGCCCAGGAGCACTGCTTCCCGCCATAGCTCAGCTCAAAGCGCCAACCCCCACCACCCATCAGGAAATAATCGCACACCAAAGAAGACTGCAATGTTTCAAATATAACATTCTAGACCTGCGCCCATGAGGTGTATCCCATCGGGCCTATAAAAATTCCTATCCTATCCTGTAATCTAAGGTGCCAATATAACACGCCCGCCCATTAGTGACCGGACTAGGTATTACCGCCAGCCTACCCTACTGCTGGACATCTCTAGTAGATTATTTGCAGGTCCCGCCTAACAGTTAGTATAAGGTCAATGCATTCATAAGCACCCATACTATTGCCCCATCATTGCACGACCAATCGGGGTCCCAAATCTGGCTTCTGCTGTCCATAAACTTGTAATAAAGGCCACCCTATGGCATGCCCCTAAAACTAAACCACTGATTCTTATTACTACCTAATAAATGTGGGCCCTGAAATGCTAAAGGCTGCGCATTAGCCCAATAGATACATGAATGTCCCCCGAACCACACCCGACAGCTAGCATTCCTATAAACCTGCACAAGGGGTTAATCACGCCCGGATAGGCGAATACACTTTATAGAGAAACAGCCTAGCCAAGGGAAGGAGAACAATGGTTGGGTGACCCATCTGAAGGTGAAAAACAGCAAAACCTCTTTGAGGATAAATCTGAAAATCCCTAACGGCAGGAGGCATAAGGCCCCTGGGTTCCCCAACTAATGCACAAGAAGCGATGCTAACTATTCAGCTTATCGCCGCGCAACTATTACTTGTAGGCTGACGACTACCATCGACCTAAATGTTTTAAGGCCTCAACGGAAGCAGGTGCCACGCAGGTTGCCGCCTTAATCCAGAAAATTGTGTGCCAAACGGATCTAGCGGTAAATCTAAAGCAATCAAACAGTTGTGATAGTCCCTTGTAAAGCAAAACCTAGATAATGGTTTCCGAGTGGCGTAAAGGAGCCAGCGTGCGCTACCGGAGGCCTTGACCTATTAAACAGGTGCCCAAACCTACAGGATTGGAGAAAGTGTGTGCTTGAGCTGGGATAGAGGTCCATCGCCCTTTAGCAAGATGATCAGTGTATTAATCTGTGTATACGACACACTTACAGGTTATACTGAAGAATGTCATTCTCAAACAACAACCCATTGATATCTAACCCATATTATTTGACAACAACCTGCCAAATATAAAGGTCCCTAAATAAGCTAACTAAATGCTAAATTAAAGAGTTGTGCCTCCTAATTAACCGATGCGATCCCCAAAACTAACTATCAGCTCCTGTAAAATTGATAGCTCAATAGGTTTTCACAAAATCACCTAGTATAAGACGCTCCACCGCTGACCGCTCCCTGCCCTAGCTAATAAAAAGAACATCCATTCGCGACCGACCTACCAGGAAACTTTGGGAAATAAGAAAACGCTGGACCGAGCCGCCGAACATGGATGCTCCGGAACGACTTAGCTCAATGCTCTTTCCAAACGGTCTAACAATGTATGCATGGAATGGCGAAGCACCCTTGCCCTTGTAAGCTAAGAAACCTTGCTAAGCCTTCGACTAAATCCTCAGCGTACACGGAGCCAATGACATCAAAACAAACTACTTAAATTCCGATGCGACAACCAGCCGATATGAACAGGACTCGGGTAAGCCATGTATATCAGCAAAAAGAGGGAGGCCAGCCCCCCCAAAACCCAATTCATGGACAACCAGACAAACATCTGCTATCCTGTAATCCACTCCCGGAACGTGACGTGCCCTAACATCTATGCTCCTGCGCAAACAAACAAAGAGGTGAAAAAACGCCTAAACAAACGCAAAGCCGAAGGCGTCAGCCCCATAAATATTGATAGCATGAACTACACATAAAATCTCTCTGCATATCATAATCCTGCTGCTGCCGAGTCTGGTAGCCCGGATTTCAGCTGCAACCATGATTGGAAAAACTCTTAAGAACAGCATACTGCCAGTTAGATCTGACCGCACCCATGAATCCCGCCAAATTCCCGTGCACAGTCGCTCTCTGATATCTCCCCAAAAACTACGGCACTAGATGCATCCTTAATCAACTGAAGCCTGTAATTGTCCACCTGAGCAGTTAGTCAATTCTAACTCCACTGAACTCCCGAAACATTACCTACCACACGTGCGGATTCTCCCACAAGTCCTGAGACAAGCGAAAATGGTGAGATTTTGAATACTGTCTATGGAGTGGTCCAAACGACGCCAATGTCCCGCCCGTGGGTATTACTCTACAATCAAAATTCACGGCCTAGAAGCGATTGCAATTGCTTTAGTGACACTTTCCCAATAATTCCCCAATTTACTAACTTTATCCAAAGGCAAAGCCTAGCAAAGTGTCCATATCTATCCCCAGAGAGGACAAACGTGTAAACAGAGAGCTGAGTTTTGTCGCGAGAAACCGGTACGCTTAGAATCGGTAAAAGACACCTGTAAAGAAAAAGTAAATCCTTGCAAACTAAAAACCACCGAGTGGCCCCACTACCAA
Source organism: Taudactylus pleione (assembly GCA_031769625.1). NCBI lineage: Eukaryota > Metazoa > Chordata > Amphibia > Anura > Myobatrachidae > Taudactylus > Taudactylus pleione. Next base: position 124,724 of record JAUIMM010002248.1, on the reverse strand, counting down.
TAAAACAGCCAAAGAATTGGGCTGCCCCCCGTGATGTGTACGTGCTTGCACGCCACGCACCATTGCGAAAGTGAGCTGCCACAGTCGACAAAGGAAAAGTAAACAGAACAACCCTTTGGAAAGAACTTATCTACGGAATAAGTTCCAGCGACTCACAATTCCCGTACACAGGAAAGATACGGAGAGAAAGCGGCAATAAACGGAAAGTGTACTCGATATCCCTTTTAGCCAGGTGAGCTCGCTCGCCAGAACTTCACACCCTCTCCTGTGCCTGCTGGAAGGATTGGTGTTACCTCACGGCAAACTGCCGAATCTAACGCGTCATTGACGGATCACCGCTCTCGGTAGGAAAGATGCTGAATAAATCTAAACTTGCCTATCAGCCTACAAACCCCAAAGGCGAAGTGCAAAATCCTTGCCCAGGGAAAGACAAGAAAGGGCCACACAAGCGCCCCATTCTAACCTCCGCTACCAGGTTACTCCTAACAACTGCCGGGTGATTGTATATGGACTGAAGGCTCCGTTTGGAATATTACGTATATATTGTGCGTAAAGAGCAAACAAAAACCCAAATGAAATCCCTCTAACACTATGTAATGCCCCATTGCTGCTCGTTTTGTTATGCCCTCGACCCACTCCTACCCTGCCAACACGGCTATATTATTGGCCAATGGCCATCGCCACACAGCATGCAGATATCCAATGCACCTACGCCCGACTCCCTGATGCACTGGGCATTACTGAACACATAACCCTCACCGCACCCGGCACTTGAGGTACTTGCACAGGCTGGATAGAGCCGCCTCCAGGCTATTGCGGAACCCATAGGTATGCAGGACTACCGAGTAACCTCCAACCAAAACACTCCACGTCCCTGAATCATGAACTGAAACGCTGCCTAACGCTGCCTAACGCTGCCTAACGCTGCCTAACCTTCCTGCTTCTTCCTGACAACTACATGTACTTCAGCACATCCACGTATTCCCCGCCGGGTGTTCCAGAAAAACTCACCGCGAATACGAACAAGCCAAATAACCAAATCAGGTACGAACGACGGTAACCGACCCCAAAATGCCAAAAAGGACTTTGCATGGTTTAAGCCTGTTATCGTCGGTCGTACTGGCAAACATGCCTACAAACCGCTCCCTGAAACCAGAGTACATGGGAGCATACACAAACTCCACACAGTTGGGGCCAAGGCTGGAAATTAACCCTCAAAGTCTGCGCTGAGAGGCAGTAACGTTAACCACTACCCCTTCTGCGCTACCATAACTTTAACCTCCAATCTCCTAAGTAGAGCTGCGTTTGCACAATGGACCCCATCCCCTGCTGCAACTGGGACCCTAGCTGTTAATATAGTACTAGATCTCTCTGGGCTTTTATGCTTACCCCTAATCTTTTGAGCCAAACAACTCATGAACTTACTAGGCCTATCGGTGTATATGGAAGGATCGCTATAGTATGCCAAGAAAAGGAGAAAACTCTGCGCAAAAGGGGAACAATATGCTCACCAGATCCGGCAGAGGAAGGCCCGTCCATGACCGATTGCCTGCGAATGCTTGTCCCTCGATGCGCGGTGCGCCAACCACAACTTGATTCCCTTCTGATCAACCTGGACAGCCCAAGACACTTCCTGCAGACCCCGGGAGGACTCTGAGACGGCAACCTGAGGACTTGAAATAATTACACGTGAGGCAGCAGCATGGGGTGTGACCTCCGTCAGCTGGTCAGGATGGTGAAAAAGTGGTAGCGAGCCGGTGTAGGGGTGGGGGCGGGTGGTGGGTTGTGTAGCCACGCTGACGTTTGGTTTCAGCTGAAAAGGTTGGTAAAAACCGGGATGGTTGAGAAATGGGATCAGGCCAGGAAAACCTGGGCCTATGACGTGTTGCAGGAAGGGGGGGTTGGTAAAAGGGGGGGGCAGCACATGGAGGGGGAACATAAAAAAGGGGGGTTATGGAGAATCTTGTAAGAGTTTAAACTGTAATGAGTGGCCAAATCCTGCTGTAATATGAGCCACATTATAACACATTTATTTTTTTATATTTTTTTAAATTGAAATGGAGTGGGTGTTGCAGCTGCTGGGGGCTAAAATGGCCACCGGGATGCAGTGGGCGGGGCCAGATGGGGAATGGAGCGCGGGGGTGCTTGGTCTGTGGGCGCTGCACAGCCTGGCGGGGGGAGCTCGGGAGGCTTGTGGAGCCCCCCGCAAGCCAGTCAGAGTGAGAAGGGGCAACAGGGCACCAGTGCCAGAGCTCCAGGCGTACGCACCGGAAGTAAGACAGGTGCGGTATTGCGGCCTGTTAGGTTCCCGCTGATCTGTCTGGGGAAGCAGCCAGGTGCGGGGAAGGAGACAGGCACAAAATCTTGGCCTGTTGGGACGGCGCGTGATGTGCTTGGTGGGGGTGCCCGGGAGACTTGTGGAGTTCCTGTGGGCGGGACAGAGAGTGAAGGGGTGCAGGGATCCAGCGCCGGAGCTGCCAGCGTGTGCACCGGAAGATGAGACAGGCGCGGTATCGGTGCCTGTTAGGATGGCGCGCATTGTGACTGGGGAAAGAGCGGACACGTGGGTAAGGTGTCTGGACAAACAAATAAATGGCGCTGGGGGGGCGGGGAAGGGCGAGGAATGGGGCATGGTGTAGGGAGGGATGCCGGAGATGGGGGCAAGGTGGTCTGCTTACTGGATGCACGGGGTAGAACGGCACAGGGGAGTTGGCTGGAATGGGATAACAAGGGGGGGAGCAGAAAATCAACAGCTAATTGAAAAACACAACAGAGCAGGACACTAATAAATGTGATACTCAGCACAGTCTGGTCCAGAACTGGAAAAGAGGAAATTGGCTCCTCCTCCAGGCTATTTATAAAGAATAGTAAGGGCCCTGCCCCTTATTGCTGCCGTAGGCTATTATTTTGATGGACACCATCCTGGCTACGCCCGCCCTCTCCTTTAACCCCTGGTGAACTAGCAATATTCCATCCTAAACAGGGTGCTTATCTTTCCTCAAACTTATTCAAGTATTCGGATCTATTTAGTCTCAAATACACACATAATACCTCATATACACCCATATAGCCTCATATACACCCATATAGCCTCATATACACCCATTAGTCTCATATACACCCATAATACCTCATATGAACCAGGCTTGCCGACTTTTAGCTCCCTCCTTCCGGGAGGGAGCTGTTGGGCTTACAGGGCTGGGGGCGTGACGTGACAAAAGGGGGCGGGGCCCGGCACCTGACATGTTGTTGGGGCGGAGCATGGGGCGTGACAGCGCGATCGCATCATCGTGGCTCCGCCCCCTCTGCACAATGCCGTGATTAATGGCATTGTGCAGCCGGGGGTGGAGCCACGATGACGCGATTCAGCGCGAATCGCTTCACCGGCCCCCCTGCTGCCGGTGTTTTTACCTAAAAGTGCGGGGGGGTGCGGGCACATCGCCGGGGCCGGGAGGATTGCCTGTCTTCCCGGGAGGTCGGGAGCGGCACCCGATTTTTGGGAGGCTCCCGACCAAATCGGGAGGGTAGGCAAGTATGATATGAACCCAATTAGTCTCATATACACCAATTAGTCTCATATACACCCATAATACCTCATAAGACCCCATATAGCCTCATATACACCTATATAGCCACATATACACACCCAAAAACTCATATGCCCCCACATAGCCTCATATACACCGATATAGACTCATATACAACCATTAGTCTCATGTACCATACCTCAAATGCCCCCATAAAGCCTCATATACACTTTTAATACCTCATATGCCCTCATGTAGCCACATACACACTCATATAGCCTCATATACACCCAAATGCCTCATTACAGCCATATATACACCCATATAGCTGTCACAACCCTGTCTAGTTTTCACCTTTTTATCTGTAGACTTACCCCTGCCAACTGTCTCATGGATCTGTATGTGTAATCTGCCTGGGAGATCTGTCCTGATCATGCTGGCTGTAACACTTCTGTGTGTGCATTTAGACTATGCATTCCCTTCCACAGTGATTATTCACCTGGGCTCTCCTCTGTCTGTGAACACTGCTAGCCTTGATTGGAATCGCAGGTGTAGTTCTGACTCTCAGAACTGCAAAGATGATTGCTCCCTCTGCATGTTATGCTTCCACCACTCAGAGTGCTACTACCAGACCACCTGTCCATATCCACCAATTCCTGCGAGACCCAGGGTATAAACACCCTCCTCTGATAGCATTCTGGGCCTGAACATCTCGTTACTTCCTGTGGTGTATAGTTTGTGCTACTTCAGAGTACAAGGGTATCCCAGGCTCCTGCTCCTACTGGTCCCTAGATCAGTTCATCCAGCAACCCTGCTTACAGCAATACCTGGCAATCCAGAAATCCTGCTTACAGCAATACCTGACTTTTCAGAAATCCTGCTACAGCAATACCTGGCAATCCAGAAGTCCTGCTTACAGCAATACCTGGCAATCCTTAGTTTTCTACTGGTTCCAAGTTCCTGTCATTCATCATCAAAGGCAGTTCTCACTGCCACAAAAGTCTTGCAATAGAGCTATCTACCTCATCTGTGATTCCTGTCATGCCGCTCTCTGCTGAATCCAGTTCATCACCTGAGTCAGGTAACTCTCAGACACCAAACGTGACAATAGCCTCATATACACTCATAATACCTCATATGACCCCATATAGCCTCATATACACACATATAGCCTCATATATACACCCATTAGTCTCATATACACTCATAATACCTCAAATGACCCCATATAGCCTCATATACACACATATAGCCTCATATATACACCCATTAGTCTCATATACACTCATAATACCTCATATGACCCCATATAGCCTCATATACACCCATTAGCCTCATATACACACATATAGCCTCATATACACACATATAGCCTCATATACACCCATTAGTCTCATATACACTCATAATACCTCATATGCCCCCATAAAACCACATATAGCCTCATATACACCCATTAGTCTCATATACACTCATAATACCTCATATGCCCCCATAAAACCACATATAGCCTCATATACACCCCAAATTTTCTCATACACCCCCATATAGCCTCATATACACCCTGAATACATCATATGCCCCCATATAGCTACACACTCACCCATATAGTCCCATATACACCCCCATATAGCCACATACACACCCATATAGCCTCATATTCACCCCAAATACATTGTTTGCCCCATATAGCCTTATATACACCCATCATACCTCATATGCCCCATATAGAATTATATACACCCATATAGCCTCATATGCACTGATAAAGCCTCATATACAACCATATAGCCTCATAATTACCCATATAGCCTCATACGCAACACATATAGCCACACATACTCCCATATAGTCTCATATGCACCCATATAGCCTCTAATGCACCCATATAGCCACATGTACACCGATGTAGCCTCAGATGCACCCATAGAGCCTCATATGCACTGATAAAGCCTCATATACACCCATATAGCTTCATATGCACCCATAGAGCTTCATATACTGTACATCCATAATACCTCTTATCATCCTGTAATGCCACATATACACAATATAGTCTCATTTACACAGATAATACCTCATATACACCCATATAGCCACATATACACCCATAATACCTCTTATGCACCCATAAAGCCTCATATGCACCCATGATACCTCATATGCCCCCATAAAGCATCATATGCACCCATTAGTATCATATACACCCATAATACCTTATATGCCCCCATATAGCCTCATATGCCCCATATAGCCTCATATACCCCATATAGCCTCATATACACCCATACTACCTCATATGCCCCCATATAGCCTCATATACACCCATTAGTCTCATATACACCCATTCTACCTCATATGCCCCCATGATACCTCATATAGACCCATAAAGCATCATATGAACCAAATAGCCTCCTGTACACCCATAATATTTCATATGCCACCATATAGCCTCATATGCACACATAATACCTCATATATCCACATATACACCAATATAGCCTCATATAAACCCATATAGCCTCATATAAACCCATATAGCCTCATATAAACCCATAATACCACATATACACCCATATAGCCTCATATACATTGTGACACAGTCAGATTAGGAGGTCCCTCTCCTGGGTAGGGGACTCCTTCCTTACACACACGGCAGCCGGGAGACAGTACGCCAGACTGGATTCGAGTACAAGCTGGTCGGCGCCAGTCTTTATTGTACAATGTCAGAAATAACAAAAAGAAAACATAAACATAAATCCTAGCCCTGTCGGGGCACTAACTTCACAAGTGTCTTCCCTCACTACAAGAACCTGGCAGGGCCTAATGTCCTTGCCAGCAACAAAGGCACAGCACAGCACTTACAGTTAGGTTTTGAAGTGTCTCTGAGCAAACTCCCTGCCTGCTCTCCCAGGTGAGACACTCAGCCCTAAACACACTAGGCTTATATTGGCCACTCTCAGGTGGAAACCCTAACAAGCCTGTTACCAGGCTGCAAGGCCCAAAACCTGGAGCGGCCATGGGTGGACCCCTCCCTCTCCTCTCACCCACAACCCCCAGGTCCCATAAAGGCTTTTCAAAAAGCCGAGACTCAAGCCTGCTACACTGCAGACTTTCTCCTGGGGGTTTTAAAACACATAAGACAGGAATCTGGGACAAATGTACCTGCCACAGACCACTTTACCAGTGGTCCTATCACATATCCCCCCCCTTTGTTTCGACCTGTGGGGCGGAACAACTGAAGCCCCCAAACAATGAACGCTTGCATTTGCCAGCTGGCTTCCTGGCCTGTGTTCCACTGAAAATTTAAAAGTTTGTAACGCCAAGAACCATCTCGTAATTCTCGCATTACTGTCTTTATTTTCGGACATCCACTTCAAAGGGGCATGGTCAGTGATCAATTTGAACTTTCTTCCAACCAAGTAGTACCTGAGAGCCTCTAACGCCCACTTTATGGCCTACGCCTCCTTCTCCACTGTGGCATCGGGTAGGCATCACATTTTGAAACACTGTTCAACTTTCGGAAGTCATTGCAGAAACGCACACTCCCGTCGGGCTTTGGAATCAACACAATGGGACTTGACCATTCACTATGTGATTCTTCAATAACCCCTAACTCTAGCATATTTTTAATTTCTTTCGACACCGATTCTCTTTGTGCTTCTGGTAACCTATAGGGCTTTAGATTAACTTTAACCCCTGGGTCAGTGATGATGTCATGTTTAACGACCGAGGTTTTCCCAGGTACGTCAGAGAACAGCACCCTATTTCTGATCAGAAACTCCTTGACCTCTTGTTGTTGAATTGCAGACAGGGTTTTTGCCACTGTCACTTCGGGAACTAAGGGCCCTGGTTTTACTGGAGGGGCTCGGACGGCCGACAGTACCGGTCTATCTTTCCAGGGCTTTAACAGATTTATATGGTATATCTGTTCCGGCTTTCTTTTCCCCAGCTGGTAAACTTTGTAATTGACCTGTCCCACTCTTTCTAAGATTTCAAAGGGCCCTTGCCATTTAGCCAAAAGTTTATTTTCCACAGTGGGAACCAACACTAACACTCTGTCCCCAGGAGCAAAGCTGCGTAACCGAGCATTGCGGTTGTATAACCTCTGCTGTGCCTGTTGAGCCTGTTCCACAACATCTTCCCCCTTCTTAGTCACCTGATATAACAAATTCTGACACATTGCCATGTGGGGATAGGACAAAGGACTTTCAGGGTCTACGGGTTTACCATCAACTACTTTTACATTCTCCCTGGCTTTTACCAAAGTAGGGTCATTCAACTGCTCCACGGCAAAGACCTCTCTTCTGACCTCTAAATCAGGCAGACGATCAACTGGCCCAACAACACTTCCCACCTCAATGGGAGGCACATCAGTTGGCGGGCCACCGTCACGCTCCGCATTCTCTAGTTCGCCAATCATAGTAGAAAAAGGGAATAACTCTGACTCAGAAGAAACTCCCTCCTCCACTACATCGACAACCTTCTTAAATGGATCGGGGTTGTTCACTTCTGGAACAAAACGGCTTTCCCACAATTTCCAGAAGTGAGCAAAGTCTTTCCCCAATATTGCATCGTACATCAGACCAGGCACCAAACCCACAGAAACTATAGCAGAACCACATGGTGTCTCAATGTTCACCTCGGCAGTAACATAATATCGAGTATCCCCATGTATGCAGGTCACACCAACAGTTTTCCCCTTACACCTCAAGGGGTTCACCAGCACAGCTTTCATAAGTGTCACCAAGCTACCAGAGTCTAACAGTGCCTCTACTCGGTTGCCATCTACAGTGAGTACACACATGTGCTTATCAGTCTCAGCTTGCCGGTCAGCCGTACCGGCTGTCTGTGCAAAGAAAGACGCCCTGCGGTAGACATGAGCAGTATCACATTGCATAGGTTCAGTTGTAAGTGAACAATTAGCGGCAATATGGCCGAAGTCACCACACCGGAAACACTGAATCATATTAATGTCTAGTCGTTTACGGGGCAGGAACCTTCCTTGCCTGGCAGGCCTGTCTCCAGGTTCTACACCCTCAGTCTTAGGTACATCCCACCGCCCAGCACCCTTCTCCCCTGGAACAGTCTTACCAGTGTCTGTGGGAGTTCGCCGGTGCGCCATCGGGGCTCGGTGGGGCATACTCATCAGCTCCTCAGCCGCCACGTACCTCTCCACCAACTCGACCAACTGGTCCGCGGACTTAGGGTCTGCATGGCTCACCCATTTGCGCAGAGTCACAGGTAATGATCGCAGGTACCGGTCCATCACGACCCTTTCCACGATCTGTGGTCCCGTCAGCGTCTCGGGCTGTAGCCATTTTGAGGACAGATGGACGAGATCATGCGTCTGTGAACGTGGAGGCTTGTCCATATGGAACTCCCAGCGGTGGACCCGTTGGGCACGAACAAAGGTGGTGACTCCCAAGCGAGTTAGGATCTCCTGTTTTAGTTTTTTATAGTCCTTGACATCAGCCAGGCATAAGTCGAAATAGGCCTTTTGTGGCTCCCCAGACAGAAAAGGTGCCACCAGACTTGCCCACTGCTCCATGGGCCAACTCTCCCTTTCGGCCGTTCTTTCAAATGTGGCGAGATAGGCCTCCACATCATCGCCCGAAGTCATCTTTTGGAGGAAGTGACTGGCTCGTACGGAGTGAGTGGTGGTGGGAGGACCAGTAGTAACATCTCTGGGCTGGGCGACCAGGTGCTGTACCACCTCTCTTATGGCCTGGCTGTTTTCCGCTAAGGCCTGGCGGGTTTCCTCAATGGCGACCTGTTGTTGCCTGATAGATTCCTGCTGAAGTTTGTTCGTCTCCTGCTGAGCTGCTGTAGCTTGGAGCAAGGCCTTAATAATGTCCTCCATTTTGTCCTGGGGTGTAGGATGGAAGCTGAACCTTGCCTCTCTGAGCATTGGCTGACGCCTCCTCTATGGGACTCCAAGGACACAGCGTTATTTCCACACTCACAAATTGGGTGTCTGTCCCTTTAATTTTTAAACGGAAAGTTTTCCTCTTGCTGCAACTTCAGTGTGTGTGGGTGCCCGCATTCTCCACCATATTGTGACACAGTCAGATTAGGAGATCCCTCTCCTGGGTAGGGGACTCCTTCCTTACACACACGGCAGCCGGGAAACAGTACGCCAGACTGGATTCGAGTACAAGCTGGTCGGCGCCAGTCTTTATTGTACAATGTCAGAAATAACAAAAAGAAAACATAAACATAAATCCTAGCCCTGTCGGGGCACTAACTTCACAAGTGTCTTCCCTCACTACAAGAACCTGGCAGGGCCTAATGCCCTCGCCAGCAACAAAGGCACAGCACAACACTCACAGTTAGGTTTTGAAGTGTCTCTGAGCAAACTCCCTGCCTGCTCTCCCAGGTGAGACACTCAGCCCTAAACACACTAGGCTTATATTGGCCACTCTCAGGTGGAAACCCTAACAAGCCTGTTACCAGGCTGCAAGGCCCAAAACCTGGAGCGGCCATGGGTGGACCCCTCCCTCTCCTCTCACCCACAACCCCCAGGTCCCAAACCGGCTTTTCAAAAAGCCGAGACTCAAGCCTGCTACACTGCAGACTTTCTCCTGGGGTTTTTAAAACACATAAGACAGGAATCTGGGACAAATGTACCTGCCACAGACCACTTTACCAGTGATCCTATCACAACATCCATATAGCCTTGAATACACCCATAATACCTCATATGCCCCCATATAGCCAATTATACACCCATTAGTCTCATATACACCCATATAGCCTCACATACACCCACATAGCCTCATATACACCGATATAGCCTTATATGCCACCATAGGCATATAGCCTCTAATGCACCCATATAGCATCATGTGCACCCATATAGCCGCATGTACACCGATGTAGCCTCAGATGCACCCATAGAGCCTCATATCCACCCAAAGAGCTTCATATACATCCACAATACCTCTTATCTTCCTGTAGTGCCACATATACACCAATACAGTCTCATATACACCAATAATACCTCATATACCCCCATATAGCCACATATAATACCTCTTATGTACCCATAAAGGCTCATATGCACTCATTAGTCTCATATACACCCATTATACCTCATATGCACCCATGATACCTCATATACACCCATAAAGCCTCATATGCACCAATTTAGCCTCCTGTACACCCATATAGCCTCATATACACCCGTAATACCTCATATGCCACCATATAGCCTCATATGCTCACATAATACCTCATATATCCACATATATCCCCCCAATAATACACCATATACACCCATATAGCTTAATTTGCACCCATTATACCTCATATGCACCAATATATCCACATATAAATCCATATTACCTCATATGCCCCATATACTCATATACACCCGTATAGTATAGCCTTACATACAACCACATAGCCTCATAAATACCCATATAGCCTCATATGCACCCAAAACACTCTTATGCACCCACATAGCCTCATATACACCCATAATACCTCATATGCCCCCATATAGCCTCTTATACACCCATATAGCCTCACACACACTCATAATACCTTATATGCCCCCATATAGCCTCATATACACCCATATAGCCTCATATGCACCCATAATAGTTCATATGCACCCATATAGTCACACATACACCCATATAGCTGCATATGCACCAAGATAGCCTCCTATGCACCCATATAGCCTTATATACACCCATAATACTTCCTATGCACTAATATAGACACATATACATTTACATAGCCTCATACAACGATAATACCTCATACACCCCTATACAGCCACATATACACCCATAAAACCTGATATGCACCCACATAGACTCATTTGCACCAATGATACCTCATATGTACCCAGATAGCTACATATACATCCATAATAGCTCATATGCACCTTTAATACCTCATATGCTTCTGTAATGCCACATATACAACCATATAGACACATATGCACCCATAAGACCTCATGCACCAATATAGCCTCATATGAACTCTTAATACTGCATATGCACCCATATAGCCTCATATACACCAATTATACCTCAAATTCCCCCAATAATACATCATATACACCCATATAGCTTAATTTGCACCCATTATACCTCATATGCACCAATATATCCACATATAAATCCATATTACCTCATATGCCCCACATAGTGTCATATACACCCATATAGCCTTATATACAACCACATAGCCTCATATATACCCATATAGCCTCATATGCACCCAAAACACTCTTATGCACCCACATAGCCTCATATACACCCATAATACCTCTTATACACCCATATAGCCTTATATACAACCACATAGCCTCATATAAACTCATATAGCCTCATATGCCCCCATAATACCACATATGCACCCATAAAGCCTCAAATACTCCCATAGTACCTTATATGCTCCCATATAGCCTCATATACACCCATTAGTCTCATACACAGCCAGAATACCTCATATGCCCCCATTTAGCCACATATACACCCATATAGCCTCATATACACATCTATAATCCCTCATATGCTCACATGTGGACACATATACAAATATATAGCCTTATATACACTCCCAATACCTATAGGCACCATATATACCCATATACACCCATTAGCCTCATATACACCCATAATACCTCATATGCCCCCATATAGCCACATATACACCCATTAGGCTCATATACACCCATAATACCTCATATGACACCATATAGCCTCATATACACCAATATAGCCTCATATACACCCATTAGTCTCATATACACCCATAATACCTCATATGCCCCCATATAGCCTCATATACACCCTTAATACCTCATATGCCCCATATAGCCTCATATGCCCCCATATAGCCTCATATACACCCATTAGCCTCATATAGAGCCATAATACTTCATATGCCCCCATATAGCCACATATACACCCATATAGCCTCATATACACCCATAATCCCTCATATGTTCACATGTGGACACATATACAAATATATAGCCCCCAATACCTATATGCCACCATATACACCCATATAGCCTCATATACACCCATTAGCCTTATATACACCCATAATACTTCATATGCCCCATATAGCCAGATATACACATATAGCCTCATATGCACCCATTAGTCTCATATACCATACCTCATATGCCCCCATATAGCCACATACACAACCTTATAGCCTCATATACACCCATAATACCTCATACGTATCCATATAGCCACATATACACCCATATACAGTAGCTACATGTACACCCATATAGCCACATATACACCATAATAGCCCCATGTACACCCATATTGCCTCATATACACCCAAAATACCTCATATGGACCCATATAGCCACATTTACACCCATAATATCTTATATACACCCTTATATCCTCATATACACATATTACCTCATACATATCCATATAGCCACATATACACCCATATAGCTACATGTACACCCATAATACCTTATATACGTCCATAATACCTTATATACACCCATACTACCTTTTATTCACTGATATAACCACATATACACCCATAATACCTCATATGCTCCTGTAATGCCACATATACACCTATATAGCCACATGTACCCCCATATAGACTGATATACATCCATGATAGCTCATATTCTCCCATAAAGCCTCATATACCCCCATATAGCCACACATACCACCATATAGCCAGATATACACCCATTTAACCACTTATACACCAATATAGCCTCATATTCACCCATAATTCCTCATATGCCCCAATATAGCCTCATATACACCCATAATACATTGTATGGACCCATTATACCTCATATGCCCTTATATAACTAGATATATACCATGTAGCATCATATGCACCCATATAGCCTCATATACACCAATATGGCCTCATATACACCGATAATACCTCATATGCACCCTTATACACTAATTTAGCCTCATATACACCAATATAGTTTCATATGTACCCATATAGCCTCAGTTGCTCCTGTAATGTTACATATACACCCATAAAGCCTCATATTTCCTCATATAGCCACATTTATACTCATATAGCCACACAATACACCCATATAGCCTCATATGCACTCATATAGCCTCATATACACAAATATAACCTCATATGCACCCATAATACCTCATATACCCCCATGTAGCCACATATACAAGAATATAGCCACATATACACCCATATAGCCTCTTATGTAAGCTCTTACGAGCAGGGCTCTCTACCCTCTTGTGCTTCTCCCTACTTTAGTTTTATCTATTTCTTACTCATCACTAGGGCACCTAACACTTTATTATTATTATCGTTTATTTATATGGCGCCACAAGTGTTCCGCAGCGCCCTACATAGTACATAAACAAAAAAGTGACTTACAGTACAATACAATACAATTTAAGACAAGGACATGGATAATATACATTGATACTTTGGTGGCCATAACACCCAAATAAGCAGCAGAGCATAAGCAACCAAGTGTTAGGTGCCCTGGTGGTGGGTAAGAGGTAGATGAACATAAAGTAAGGAGAAGCACAAGAGGGTAGAGGGCCCTGCTCATAAGAGCTTACATTCTAAAGGGGAGGGGCAGACAGATGGGCATGATACAGATGGGGAAGATGGGGAGGAAGGAGTATGAAGCAGGGAGTTAGAATGAGAGCTGGAAGGCCTTGATGAATTAGTGGGTCTTGAGAGCCCATTTGAAGGATTGTAGAGAGGTGGAGAGTCTGATGGGGAGTCAGAGGAAGTAATCAGTTGGCAGGAGAGGTGGCGTGCACTTGGTTGCTTACGCTCTGTTGCTTATCTGGGTGTTATGGTTGCTAATGTAGCAATATATATTATCCATGTCCTTGTCCTGTTTTGTATTGCCCTGTAAGTCACTGGTCAACAATTTGTTTATGTGGTTTGTTAGGCGCTGTAGAACAAGTGTGGCGCCACATAAATAAATTATAATAATAATATGCCCCCATATGGCCACATATAGGACCTCATTCAGAGTCGGTCGTTGCGGCCACATGGTCGTAAGGTAAAAGGGGCCGGATATGCAAATGATTCCCTCGCTAGTTGCGTCCCTAAGTTCGGATCGGTAGCTGACCGACCAAGGGGAGGAAGCGGTCGGAAGACAAAAAAATACGCCCCCTTCTCGTACGCATTACACGTCATCTCCGGGCATATAAGGATTAATCGAGACCATCGGGAACCATCGGAGCTGCTCGTAGAGCTTAAGGTTGACCATACCCTCTCAAGCACTACGATCAAGTCAGTGTAAAAACCTCCCATGTCACATGTGCCATGACGCTACTTAGTTAATTATGCACTCCCATAAAATGCCGTTTGCATGGTCAGGCACGCCTGCGTTCGGATCTCCACTCCCCCTTTCACAAGCACCTTCCCCTGTTACCACCCACAAACACCTCATCCTGTCACACAAACTAACGACCTGGCCAAGTTGAAGGAGAGAGAAATTTCTGACCGTAATAGCTAGTTTGCACACGCGCACTGTAAATTTTACGCATGTTGTCTGGGGATGGAAGAAGTAAAATATCTTGGGTACACCATTGGCAGAGGTTTGATAAAGTCACAGCTCAATAAGATTGAGGCAATCCAAAACTGGCCACGACCCCTGAATAAAAAGCTGGTGAGAGCCTTCTTAGGGATCACTGGGTATTATAGGAGGTTTATACACAATTTTGCCACCATTGCAGTCCCACTGACTGACCTTACCAAAGGCAAACAGAAAGTCATGGTGGAATGGGGTCCTGAAGCAGAGAAGGCTTTCCAGGAGTTAAAAATAGCGTTATGTATCCTACCAGTTCTGATGACCCCTGATTTTCACAGAGAGTTTGCTGTATAAACCGATGCATCAGATGTAGTCCCAAAGCAAAGAGGGTGAAGAACACCCGATTTTCTTCTTAAGCCGGAAATTAAATGTACATGAAAGTAACTATGCTATGATCGAGAAAGAAGCATTGGCCATAAAGTGGGCATTAGAGACTCTCAGGTACTACTTGGTGGAAAGAAAGTTCAGATTGATCACTGACCATGCCCCTCTGAAGTGGATGTCAGAAAACAAGGACGGTAATGCGAGAATAACGAGATGGTTCTTGGCATTACAAACCTTTAAATTTATGGTAGAACACAGGCCAGGAAGCCAGCTGGCCAATGCAGATGCTTTATCACGTGTCCATTGTTTGGGGACTGGAGTTGTTCCGCCCCACAGGTCGAAACAAAGGGGGGGATATGTGGTAGAAGCACTGGAGAATTGTGGAATGGCTTCTATTTATGTCCTAGGTTCCTGTCATATGTGTTCTGAAGCCACCAGGAGAAGTCTGTTTGGGAAAAACAGACTAGAAATGTCGGCTTTAAAGAAAAGCCGGTTTGGGTCCTGGGGGTGTGGATGTGAGGAGAGGGAGGGCTCCATCCACAGGCCACTCCAGGTTTTGAGCCTTCCAGCCTGGTAACAGGCTCATTAGGGCTTGCATCTGGAAATGGATACTATAAGCTGGGATTGTTTGTATCTGAGTGTCTCACACCTGGGAGAACAGGTAGACTAGCCTGTTCAGAGACATTTGGTTACTTTCGTTGTAAGTACTGTGCACGTGTTTTGTTGATGGTGAGGGCAATAGGCACTACCATTATTATAGAGAGGGAATCTACTGTGTAGCTAGTGCCCAGCCAGGCTAGGACTTATGTTTTAAGTTTTGTTTATGTTTATATTCATTTGGCACAATAAAGACTGGCACCAACCAGCTTGTATGAGAACCCCAGACTTATATCCTGTTTCTATGGCTGCTGTGTGTGTGTAAAGAGGGAGTCCATCTACCCCAAGAGAGGGACCACTATCCTGACTGTGTCACACCTTATATAGCCTCATATGCACCCATAATACCTCATATGCACCCATATAGCCTCATATACACCCATAATACCTCCATTAGCACCCACATAACCTCATATACACCCATATGGCCTCATATACACTCAAATAGCCACATATACACCCATATAGCCTCATATATTTCCATATAGCCCCAAATACACCCATGTAACCTCATATGCACCCATATAGCCTCATAAACTCCCATATAGCCTCATATGCCCCATATAGCTGCATATACACCCATTATAAATCACATGCCAAATATAGCCTCATATACTCCCACACCTCATATGCCCTCGCAAAGCCACATATACACCCACATAGACTCATATACACCCCCAATACCTCATATGCCCCGTTTTGCCACATATACACCCTTATAGACTCATATACACTCGCAATACCTCATATGCCCCCATATAAACACATATACACCCATTGATTTTATATACCATACCTCATATGCCCCACATAGCCTCATATACACCCCCAATACCTCATATGCACACACATAGCCACATACACACCCATATAGCCTCATATACACCCATTAGTCTCATATACACCCATAATACCTCATATGCCCACATATTGCCACATATACACCCATATAGCCTCAACTACACCCCTAAATCCTCATATGCACCAAAAATACCTCACATGACCCCATATAGCCTCATAAACACCCATAATACTTCACACGCTCCTGTAAAGCCACAAAAACACTGATTAGTCTCACATACACCCATATAGCCTCATATACACCCATATAGCCTCATATACACCCATATAGCCTCATATACACCCATATAGCCTCATATACAATCATATAGCCTTATATATACCCATATAGCCTCATATACACCCATACAGCCTCAAATACACCCATATAGCATTATATATACCCATATAGCCACATATACACCCATATAGCCCCATATACCCCCATAAAGCCTTATACACACTTATAGGGCCAAATGTAATAGGTAGTCTGTTTTAGTAACAGTACAAACTCGCACTTTCTCACACTTTTAAAAAGTGTGAGTTTGTACTGAAACTCGCAAATTCAATAGCCTGCGAACTTTTCAGCTCAAGGCTGCTGCATTTGCAAGTTTAGACGAGTTTAGGACTATGTAAACTGACACCTTTTAATGCGAGTAGCATTAAAAGGTGCAAGTTTTAGAGAAGCCATCACAGATCAGTGAGATCCGTGATGGCTTCTGTGTGTGTGTAAAAAACAAAAACAAAAACGTGCACCCCCTCCCCAAAAGCATAAACAGCTCCAGGCTTTATAAAGCCTGTTCTGGTTCTAAAAATACAAGGGCTAAAATGTGTAGGGGGCCCCTGTATATTAAGAACCAGCACAGGGCTTTGTTGAGCTGGTCCTGGTTCTGGAAATTCAGGGGACAAAACGAGTAGGGGTCCCCTGAAAATTCCAGAACCAGCACCGAACTCTTTCTAGTGGGGGGATAATGCCACAGCCAGGGAAAAACTTTCACCGGTTTCCCCGGCCAAAGCATTATCCCTGACCGTTAGTCAGTCCAGGCCGGGGATCCCTGGGGAGTTGGGTATCCCCCCAATAAAGGGGTACCCCTCTCCAGGGCACCCCAGGCCTAGACTGATAGCCCGGGACTATCCCCGGCACCCTAGGGCGGTGGGTGCCGGGTTGATAGTGTAAAGTGTAAAAATAAAGTTTGCATATTGTGTTTAGTTGTTGAACCACAAGTACCAGCATGCCTTCCCTGCATGCTGGTATTTGGAGAACCACAAATACCAGCATGCGGGGCATTACGGGCCCGCTGGCACTTGTACTTTCACAACTAAAGAAATACGTAAATAAACAAACATACACCGTGAAAGTAAAATTTTAATAAAACATACACTCACACTCACACTCACCTAGTATCCGAAATAATCCATAGGGGTGTACCTGAAAAAAAAAACCATACTCACCTCTCCTATGCGTAGATCGCGTCCTCTTCTGCAAGTAGGCAATCCAGGGGTTAAAATAAAAAAACGCCAAAAAACCCGATCCATATGGACTGAGCAAAGGTATGTGTGTACACATACCTTTGCTCCGCGTAAATGACCGGGGCACACGTGTGCCCCGTCAGTGAAGGGGCCGCCAGCCAATCAGGGAGCATCTCTGTCGGAGCAGCTCCCTGATTAGCTGAATGCGGCCAGCCTGTGTCTCCCATAGGGCTCTATTTATTAACATTATTTTTACTAAAATAAAGTGAAAAAGGCTGTTTTGTGCTGTCACACCCTTTTCACATTATTTTAGTATCACCTGTAGTTATTACAGAGCAATTGGAGTAGAATTAGTAAAATTCTACTCCAACCCCTAAGTATCACCTATTTTTAGTAAAGCAGATAGCATTTCCCATAATTGTAATGGGAAATGTGATCCGACAATAGTTATTAAAAATAAATTGTAAAAAAAATACCGGGGGAAGCCCTGTGATAATAACGCCACCTGGAGGTGGCGTTATCCAGGGTTTCCCCCGATTACCGGGCTCCCACTCTGCTCTAACGGGGAGAGCAGAGGCGGGAGCCGGTACCAGTAATCAGCTATGTGGTCTAAGCAGACCGCAAGCTGATTGCTGTAAAAAAAGAAAGAAAAAATGAAACATTTTTTTTTTTACTTACCTGACTCCAGGGACCGGTGATCGGGCCTCCAGTGATGGCTCCTCTCCGGTCAGCTGGTCTCCCACAGTGCACTGCTGCCCGGTCATCAGGTGATCGGGCCACAGTGCAGTATGGGAGATCACCTGATGGGGAAGCCCGGAGAAGATCACCGGAGGCCAGGAGGATGCAGGTAAGTGTAATGAAGGGAGGGGGGGTCGTGGGGGAGGGGAGGGGGGGTCGCGGGGGTCCGCGATCGTGGGGGTGGGGTTTAGCGCTGGGGGGCGGGGCTTAGCGTTGGTGGGGGTTAGCAGCGACAGTGGGTCAGCGCATGTGCGGGCTGTTAGTCACGGTATTTTTTCCAAAAATACCGCAACTAGAGTGTGAATGGGATCCGCAGGGACAGAGTTTTATCGCAAGCTCTGTCCCTGCAAGGGATTTTTAGTAAATCCCTCTGATATTGCCTGAATTCGCAATGCGAATTCACTCGGTAATATCACACTACAATCCGCATTCAATATGCGGATTGTAGTAAATAGAGCCCATAGACTTCTATGGTGAGAAATCCCCATTGAAGTCTATGGTGGGAACCGCTACATCGTAGCCGCAAGATTAATTGAGGTTAATCTTGTGGTTACATCAATGATACAATGTCGCGATACCTTTGCTCACTCCGGCATGGATCCGTTTTTTTGCATTTTTTTATTTTAACCCCTGGATTGCCAGTGAACGTGATCGACGCATAGGAGAGGTGAGTATGTTTTTTTTTTTCAGGTACACCCCTATGGATTGCTTCAGATACTTGGTGAGTATGTGTGAGTGTGAGTGTGAGTGTGCATGTATGTTTTATTAAAATTATACTTTCACGGTGTATGTTTGTTTATTTACGTATTTCTTTACTCGTGGAACTCCAAATACCAGCATGCAGGGGAGGCTTGCTGGTACTTGTGGTTCTACAACTAAAGACAATATGCAAACTTTATTTTTACACTTTACACTATCAACCCGGCACCCAAGGGCATAGGGTGCCGGGGATAGCCCCGGGCTATCAGTCTAGGCCTGGGGTGCCCTGGAGAGGGGTACCCCTTTATTGGGGGTACCCCACTCTCCAGGGATCCCCGGCCTGGACTGACTAGCGGTCAGGGATAATGCTTTGGCCGGGGAAGCTGGTGAAAGGTTTTTCCTGGCTGTGGCATTATCCCCCCGCTAAAAAGAGTTCAGTGCTGGTTCTGGAATTTTCAGGGGACCCCTTACTCATTTTGTCCCCTGATTTTCCAGAACCAGGACCAGCTCAACAAAGCCCTGTGCTGGTTCTTAATATACAGGGGCTCCCTACGCATTTTGGCCCCTGTATTTTTAGAACCAGAACAGGCTTTATAAAGCCCGGGGCTGGTTATGCTTTTGGGGAGGGGGTGCACATCATTTTTTTTTTATTTAAAAACATTTTACATAAGTACACACAGAAACATGTACATATCTCATGGATATGTGCATGTTTCTGTGTTAATCTGACCCATACTTACCTACTTTGCTGGGCAGCTTTCCGGGATCAGCAGGAGGGGACCTGCTGCTCTCCTCTTCGGGGGGCGGGGCCAGACGATAGACAGCATTAGGCCCTGCCCCCTTTACAGAAACCCCCATGATTCACGGGTCTGTAAGGAGGGGGCGGGGCTAAATGAAGCGATTTGCCTAATTTAGCCCCACCCCTTCCCGACAGACCCGATAATTTCAGGTAAAATCTCCCCATCCTGCCCACTTCACTAGGAAGTGGGCGGGATGCGGGAGATATGCCTACTCTTCCGGGATCGCGGGGGGTTACCCGAAAAATCGGGAGCCTCCCACGATTCCCAGGAGAGTAGGCATGTATGATCTGACCTGCTCAGGATGTACTCGCTAGCCTGAAGCAGGTCTATTATTTGGGTACTTTTGGTCATCTTTTTTTTGCGAGTCTGAAACAGACCCTATTACATTGGGCGAGCTGATTGTTTTCAATGTGAAAACATCTGAATGCGAGTTTGAGAATGGGGATTTTTAGTAACTCTGAAAAATGCGAATTTTAGTGAACAGACCCCGATTACATTGGAGAGTTGTGAAAATTGCGAGTTTAGCACCAAACTCGCAATTTACCAAAATACACTACCTATTACATTTGGCCCATAGCCTCAAATGCCCCATATAGCCTCATATGCGCCTATATACCCTCATATACCCCCATATAGCCTCATAATAACCCATATAGCCTCATATGTACCCATGATCCCTCATATACACCCATAATACCTCATATACATCTATAAAACCTCTATTGCACCCAAATAGCCACATTTACACCCATAATACCTCATATGCTCCTTTAATACCACATATACACCCATATAGTCTCATTTACACCCATGATACCTTATATGCACACATATAACCCCTTTTAGCCACATATACAACCATATAACCACATATACACCATAATACCTCATATGCCCCTATATCCCCTCATATACACCCATATAGTCTTATATGCACCTATATACATCCATACAGAATTATTTACACCAATATAGCCTCATACGCACCCATATAGCCTCATACACACCCATATAGCCTCATATGCACCAATATAGCCTCATATACACCAATATAGGCTCATATGCACCCAAATAGCATTGTATTCACCCAGAGGCCTCTATTTACTACAATCCGCATATTGAATGCGGATTGTAGTGTGATATTACCGTGTGAATTCGCATTGCGAATTCAGGCAATATCAGAGGGATTTACTATAAATCCCTAGCAGGGACAGAGCTTGCTCTGTCCCTGCGGATCTCATCCGCACTCTAGTCGCGGTATTTTCGGAAAAAATACCGCGACTAAGAGCCCGCGCATGTGCCGACCCACTGTCTCTGCTACCCCCCACCGATGCTAAGCCCCGCCCCCCACGATCGTGGACCCCCGCGACCCCCCCTCCCCCGCAACCCCCCCTCCCTTCATTACACTTACCTGCATCCTCCTGGCCTCCGGTGATCTTCTCCGGGCTTCCCGATCAGATGATCTCCCATACTGCACTGGGGCTCGATCACCTGATGACCGGGCCCCAGGGCAGTGTGGGAGACCAGCTGACCAGAGAGGAGCCATCACCGGAGGCCCGATCACCGGTCTCTGGATTCAGGTAAGTGAAAAAAAAAAATGTTTAATTTTTTTTTTTCTTTTTTTACAGCAATCAGCTTGCGGTCTGTTTAGACCACACAGCTGATTACTGGTACCGGCTCCCGCCTCTGCTCTCCCCGTTAGAGCAGAGTGGGAGCCCGGTAACCGGGGGAGACCCTGGATAACGCCACCTCCAGGTAACGTTATTATCACAGGGCTTCCCCCGGTATTTTTTTACAATTTATTTTTAGTAACTTAGGTCGGATCACATTTCCCATTACAATTATGGGAAATGCGATCTGCTTTACTAAAAATAAGTGATACTGGGGGTTGGAGTAGAATTTTACTAATTCTACTCCAATTGCCCTGTAATAACTACAGGTGATACTAAAATAATGTGAAAAGGGTGTGACAACACAAAACAGCCTTTATCACTTTATTTTAGTAAAAATAATGTTAATAAATAGAGCCCTTAGAAACATAGAATTTATCGGCAGATAAGAACCACTAGGCCCATCTAGTTTGCCCCTTTTCATGTATCCTTTAGGCAACTTCAATCCTTATTGCTCCTTACGTCTCTCTTAAGGATATTCTTATGCCTATCCCAAGCGTGTTTAAATGTTCCACCGTTTTAGCTCCAACCACCTCTGATGGGGGCTATTCCACTTATCCACTACCATTTCTGTGATGTCATTTTTCCTCACATTTCCCCTGAGCATCCCTCCTCCCACTGTCAGTGCATGTCCTCGTGTTCTTGTACATCTCTTCCTCTGAGCCTCCCTCCCCCCAGTGTCAATATATGTCCTCGTGTTCTTGTACATCTCTTCCTCTGAGCCTCCAGTGTCAGTGCATGTCCTCAAGTTCTTGTACATCTCTTCTTCTGAGCCTCCCTCCCCCCAGTGTCAGTGCATGTCCTCATGTTCTTATACATCTCTTCCTCTGAGCCTCCCTCCCCCCAGTGTCAGTGCATGTCCTCGTGTTCTTGTACATCTCTTCCTCTGAGCCTCCCTCCCCCAGTGTCAGTGCATGTCCTCGTGTTCTTGTACTTCTCTTCCTCTGAGCCTCCCTCCCCCCAGTGTCAGTGCATGTCCACGTGTTCTTGTACATCTCTTCCTCTGAGCCTCCCTCCCCCCAGTATCAGTACATGTCCTCGTGTTCTTGTACATCTCTTCCTCTGAGCCTCCCTCCCCCCAGTGTCAGTGAATGTCCTCGTGTTCTTGTACATCTCTTTCTCTGAGCCTCCCTCCCCCCAGTGTCAGTGCATGTCCGTGTGTTCTTGTACATCTCTTCCTCTGAGCCTCCAATGTCAGTGCATGTCCTCATGTTCTTGTACATCTCTTCCTCTGAGCCTCCCTCCCCCCAGTGTCAGTGCATGTCCTCATGTTCTTGTACATCTCTTCCCCTGAACCTCCCTCCCCCCAGTGTCAGTGCATGTCCACGTGTTCTTGTACATCTCTTCCTATGAGCCTCCCTCCCCCCAGTGTCAGTGCATGTCCTCGTGTTCTTGTACATCTCTTCCTCTGAGCCTCCAGTGTCAGTGCATGTCCTCATGTTCTTGTACATCTCTACCTCTGAGCCTCCAGTGTCAGTGCATGTCCTCATGTTCTTGTACATCTCTTCCCCTGAACCTCCCTCCCCCCAGTGTCAGTGCATGTCCTCCTGTTCTTGTACATCTCTTCCCCTGAACCTCCCTCCCCCCAGTGTCAGTGCATGTCCTCGTGTTCTGGTACATCTCTTCCCCTGAGCCTCCTCCCCCCAGTGTCAGTGCATGTCCTCGTGTTCTTGTACATCTCTTACTCTGAGCCTCCCTCCCCCCAGTGTCAGTGCATGTCCTCGTGTTCTTGTACATCTCTTCCTCTGAGGCTCCCTCCCCCCAGTGTCAGTGCATGTCCTCGTGTTCTTGTACATCTCTTCCTCTGAGCCTCCCTCCCCCCAGTGTCAGTGCAAGTCCTCATGTTCTTGTACATCTCTTCCCCTGAGCCTCCCTCCCCCCAGTGTCAGTGCATGTCCTCGTGTTCTTGTACATCTCTTCCTCTGAGCCTCCCTCCCCCCAGTGTCAGTGCATGTCCTCGTGTTCTTGTACATCACTTTCTCTGAGCCTCCCTCCCCCCAGTGTCAGTGCATGTCCTCGTGTTCTTGTACATCTCTTCCTCTGAGCCTCCAGTGTCAGTGCATGTCCTCGTGTTCTTGTACATCTCTTCCTCTGAGCCTCCCTCCCCCCAGTGTCAGTGCATGTCCTCGTGTTCTTGTACATCTCTTCCCCTGAGCCTCTCTCCCCCCAGTGTCAGCGCATGTCCTCGTGTTCTTGTACATCTCTTCCTCTGAGCCTCCCTCCCCCCAGTGTCAGTGCATGTACTCATGTTCTTGAACATCTCTTCCCCTGAACCTCCCTCCCCCCAGTGTCAGTGCATGTCCACGTGTTCTTGTACATCTCTTCCTCTGAGCCTCCCTCCCCCCAGTGTCAGTGCATGTCCTCATGTTCTTGTACATCTCCTCCCCTGAGCCTCCCTCCCCCCAGTGTCAGTGCATGTCCTCGTGTTCTTGTACATCTCTTCCTCTGAGCCTTCCTCCCCCAGTGTCAGTGCATGTGCTCGTGTTCTTGTACATCTCTTCCTCTGAGTCTCCCTCCCCAAGTGTCAGTGCATGTGCTCGTGTTCTTGTATATCTCTTCCTCTGAGCCTCCCTCCCCCAGTGTCAGTGCATGTCCTCGTGTTCTTGTACATCTCTTCCTCTGAGCCTCCCTCCCCCCAGTGTCAGTGCATGTCCTCGTGTTCTTGTACATCTCTTCCTCTGAGCCTCCCTCCCCCCAGTGTCAGTGCAAGTCCTCATGTTCTTGTACATCTCTTCCCCTGAGCCTCCCTCCCCCCAGTGTCAGTGCATGTCCTCGTGTTCTTGTACATCTCTTCCTCTGAGCCTCCCTCCCCCCAGTGTCAGTGCATGTCCTCGTGTTCTTGTACATCACTTTCTCTGAGCCTCCCTCCCCCCAGTGTCAGTGCATGTCCTCGTGTTCTTGTACATCTCTTCCTCTGAGCCTCCAGTGTCAGTGCATGTCCTCGTGTTCTTGTACATCTCTTCCTCTGAGCCTCCCTCCCCCCAGTGTCAGTGCATGTCCTCGTGTTCTTGTACATCTCTTCCCCTGAGCCTCTCTCCCCCAGTGTCAGCGCATGTCCTCGTGTTCTTGTACATCTCTTCCTCTGAGCCTCCCTCCCCCCAGTGTCAGTGCATGTACTCATGTTCTTGAACATCTCTTCCCCTGAACCTCCCTCCCCCCAGTGTCAGTGCATGTCCACGTGTTCTTGTACATCTCTTCCTCTGAGCCTCCCTCCCCCCAGTGTCAGTGCATGTCCTCGTGTTCTTGTACATCTCCTCCCCTGAGCCTTCCTCCCCCCAGTGTCAGTGCATGTCGTCATGTTCTTGTACATCTCTTCCCCTGAGCCTCCCTCCCCCCAGTGTCAGTGCATGTCCTCATGTCCTTGTACATCTCTTCCTCTGAGCCTCCAGTTTCAGTGCATGTCCTCATGTTCTTGTACATCTCTTCCTCTGAGCCTCCAGTGTCAGTGCATGTCCTCATGTTCTTGTACATCTCTTCCTCTGAGCCTCCCTCCCCCCAGTGTCAGTGCATGTCCTCATGTTCTTGTACATCTCTTCCTCTGAGCCTCCCTCCCCCCAGTGTCAGTGCATGTCCTCGTGTTCTTGTACATCTCTTCCTCTGAGTCTCCCTCCCCCCAGTGTCAGTGCATGTCCTTGTGTTCTTGTACATCTCTTCCTCTGTGCCTCCCTCCCCCAGTGTCAGTGCATGTCCTCGTGTTCTTGTGCTTCTCTTCCTCTGAGTCTCCCTCCCCCAGTGTCAGTGCATGTGCTCGTGTTCTTGTACATCTCTTCCTCTGTGCCTCCCTCCCCCAGTGTCAGTGCATGTCCTCCTGTTCTTGTGCTTCTCTTCCTCTGAGCCTCCCTCCCCCAGTGTCAGTGCATGTGCTCATGTTCTTGTACATCTCTTCCTCTGAGCCTCCAGTGTCAGTGCATGTCCTCATGTTCTTGTACATCTCTTCCTCTGAGCCTCCCTCCCCCCAGTATCAGTGCATGTCCTCGTGTTCTTGTACATCTCTTCCTCTGAGCTTCCCTCCCCCCAGTGTCAGTGCATGTCCTCGTGTTCTGGTACATCTCTTCCCCTGAGCCTCCCTCCCCCCAGTGTCAGTGCATGTCCTCGTGTTCTTGTACATCTCTTCCTCTGAGCCTCCCTCCCCCCAGTGTCAGTGCATGTCCTCGTGTTCTTGTACATCTCTTCCTCTGAGCCTTCCTCCCCCAGTGTCAGTGCATGTGCTCGTGTTCTTGTACATCTCTTCCTCTGAGTCTCCCTCCCCAAGTGTCAGTGCATGTGCTCGTGTTCTTGTATATCTCTTCCTCTGAGCCTCCCTCCCCCAGTGTCAGTGCATGTCCTCGTGTTCTTGTACATCTCTTCCTCTGAGCCTCCCTCCCCCCAGTGTCAGTGCATGTCCTTGTGTTCTTGTACATCTCTTCCTCTGAGCCTCCCTCCCCCCAGTGTCAGTGCAAGTCCTCATGTTCTTGTACATCTCTTCCCCTGAGCCGCCCTCCCCCCAGTGTCAGTGCATGTCCTCGTGTTCTTGTACATCTCTTCCTCTGAGCCTCCCTCCCCCCAGTGTCAGTGCATGTCCTCGTGTTCTTGTACATCACTTTCTCTGAGCCTCCCTCCCCCAGTGTCAGTGCATGTCCTCGTGTTCTTGTACATCTCTTCCTCTGAGCCTCCAGTGTCAGTGCATGTCCTCATGTTCTTGTACATCTCTTCCTCTGAGCCTCCCTCCCCCCAGTGTCAGTGCATGTCCTCGTGTTCTTGTACATCTCTTCCCCTGAGCCTCTCTCCCCCCAGTGTCAGCGCATGTCCTCGTGTTCTTGTACATCTCTTCCTCTGAGCCTCCCTCCCCCCAGTGTCAGTGCATGTACTCATGTTCTTGAACATCTCTTCCCCTGAACCTCCCTCCCCCCAGTGTCAGTGCATGTCCACGTGTTCTTGTACATCTCTTCCTCTGAGCCTCCCTCCCCCCAGTGTCAGTGCATGTCCTCATGTTCTTGTACATCTCCTCCCCTGAGCCTTCCTCCCCCCAGTGTCAGTGCATGTTGTCATGTTCTTGTACATCTCTTCCCCTGAGCCTCCCTCCCCCCAGTGTCAGTGCATGTCCACGTGTTCTTGTACATCTCTTCCTCTGAGCCTCCCTCCCCCCAGTGTCAGTGCATGTCCTCGTGTTCTTGTACATCTCCTCCCCTGAGCCTTCCTCCCCCCAGTGTCAGTGCATGTCCTCATGTCCTTGTACATCTCTTCCTCTGAGCCTCCAGTGTCAGTGCATGTCCTCATGTTCTTGTACATCTCTTCCTCTGAGCCTCCCTCCCCCCAGTGTCAGTGCATGTCCTCGTGTTCTTGTACATCTCCTCCCCTGTGCCTCCCTCCCCCCAGTGTCAGTGCATGTCCTCGTGTTCTTGTACATCTCTTCCTCTGAGCCTTCCTCCCCCAGTGTCAGTGCATGTGCTCGTGTTCTTGTACATCTCTTCCTCTGAGTCTCTCTCCCCAAGTGTCAGTGCATGTGCTCGTGTTCTTGTATATCTCTTCCTCTGAGCCTCCCTCCCCCAGTGTCAGTGCATGTCCTCGTGTTCTTGTACATCTCTTCCTCTGAGCCTCCCTCCCCCCAGTGTCAGTGCATGTCCTCGTGTTCTTGTACATCTCTTCCTCTGAGCCTCCCTCCCCCCAGTGTCACTGCAAGTCCTCATGTTCCTTTACATCTCTTCCCCTGAGCCTCCCTCCCCCCAGTGTCAGTGCATGTCCTCGTGTTCTTGTACATCTCTTCCTCTGAGCCTCCCTCCCCCCAGTGTCAGTGCATGTCCTCGTGTTCTTGTACATCACTTTCTCTGAGCCTCCCTCCCCCCAGTGTCAGTGCATGTCCTCGTGTTCTTGTACATCTCTTCCTCTGAGCCTCCAGTGTCAGTGCATGTCCTCGTGTTCTTGTACATCTCTTCCTCTGAGCCTCCCTCCCCCCAGTGTCAGTGCATGTCCTCGTGTTCTTGTACATCTCTTCCCCTGAGCCTCTCTCCCCCCAGTGTCAGCGCATGTCCTCGTGTTCTTGTACATCTCTTCCTCTGAGCCTCCCTCCCCCCAGTGTCAGTGCATGTACTCATGTTCTTGAACATCTCTTCCCCTGAACCTCCCTCTCCCCAGTGTCAGTGCATGTCCACGTGTTCTTGTACATCTCTTCCTATGAGCCTCCCTCCCCCCAGTGTCAGTGCATGTCCTCGTGTTCTTGTACATCTCCTCCCCTGAGCCTTCCTCCCCCCAGTGTCAGTGCATGTCGTCATGTTCTTGTACATCTCTTCCCCTGAGCCTCCCTCCCCCCAGTGTCAGTGCATGTCCTCATGTCCTTGTACATCTCTTCCTCTGAGCCTCCAGTGTCAGTGCATGTCCTCATGTTCTTGTACATCTCTTCCTCTGAGCCTCCAGTGTCAGTGCATGTCCTCATGTTCTTGTACATCTCTTCATCTGAGCCTCCCTCCCCCCAGTGTCAGTGCATGTCCTCATGTTCTTGTACATCTCTTCCTCTGAGCCTCCCTCCCCCCAGTGTCAGTGCATGTCCTCGTGTTCTTGTACATCTCTTCCTCTGAGTCTCCCTCCCCCCAGTGTCAGTGCATGTCCTTGTGTTCTTGTACATCTCTTCCTCTGTGCCTCCCTCCCCCAGTGTCAGTGCATGTCCTCGTGTTCTTGTGCTTCTCTTCCTCTGAGCCTCCCTCCCCCAGTATCAGTGCATGTGCTCATGTTCTTGTACATCTCTTCCTCTGTGCCTCCCTCCCCCAGTGTCAGTGCATGTCCTCCTGTTCTTGTGCTTCTCTTCCTCTGAGCCTCCCTCCCCCAGTGTCAGTGCATGTGCTCATGTTCTTGTACATCTCTTCCTCTGAGCCTCCAGTGTCAGTGCATGTCCTCATGTTCTTGTACATCTCTTCCTCTGAGCCTCCCTCCCCCCAGTATCAGTGCATGTCCTCGTGTTCTTGTACATCTCTTCCTCTGAGCTTCCCTCCCCCCAGTGTCAGTGCATGTCCTCGTGTTCTGGTACATCTCTTCCCCTGAGCCTCCCTCCCCCCAGTGTCAGTGCATGTCCTCGTGTTCTTGTACATCTCTTCCTCTGAGCCTCCCTCCCCCCAGTGTCAGTGCATGTCCTCGTGTTCTTGTACATCTCTTCCTCTGAGCCTTCCTCCCCCAGTGTCAGTGCATGTGCTCGTGTTCTTGTACATCTCTTCCTCTGAGTCTCCCTCCCAAAGTGTCAGTGCATGTGCTCGTGTTCTTGTATATCTCTTCCTCTGAGCCTCCCTCCCCCAGTGTCAGTGCATGTCCTCGTGTTCTTGTACATCTCTTCCTCTGAGCCTCCCTCCCCCCAGTGTCAGTGCATGTCCTCGTGTTCTTGTACATCTCTTCCTCTGAGCCTCCCTCCCCCCAGTGTCAGTGCAAGTCCTCATGTTCTTGTACATCTCTTCCCCTGAGCCTCCCTCCCCCCAGTGTCAGTGCATGTCCTCGTGTTCTTGTACATCTCTTCCTCTGAGCCTCCCTCCCCCCAGTGTCAGTGCATGTCCTCGTGTTCTTGTACATCACTTTCTCTGAGCCTCCCTCCCCCCAGTGTCAGTGCATGTCCTCGTGTTCTTGTACATCTCTTCCTCTGAGCCTCCAGTGTCAGTGCATGTCCTCATGTTCTTGTACATCTCTTCCTCTGAGCCTCCCTCCCCCCAGTGTCAGTGCATGTCCTCGTGTTCTTGTACATCTCTTCCCCTGAGCCTCTCTCCCCCCAGTGTCAGCGCATGTTCTCGTGTTCTTGTAAATCTCTTCCTCTGAGCCTCCCTCGCCCCAGTGTCAGAGCATGTACTCATGTTCTTGTACATCTCTTCCCCTGAACCTCCCTCCCCCCAGTGTCAGTGCATGTCCACGTGTTCTTGTACATCTCTTCCTCTGAGCCTCCCTCCCCACAGTGTCAGTGCATGTCCTCGTGTTCTTGTACATCTCCTCCCCTGAGCCTTCCTCCCCCCAGTGTCAGTGCATGTCGTCATGTTCTTGTACATCTCTTCCCCTGAGCCTCCCTCCCCCCAGTGTCAGTGCATGTCCTCATGTCCTTGTACATCTCTTCCTCTGAGCCTCCAGTTTCAGTGCATGTCCTCATGTTCTTGTACATCTCTTCCTCTGAGCCTCCAGTGTCAGTGCATGTCCTCATGTTCTTGTACATCTCTTCCTCTGAGCCTCCCTCCCCCCAGTGTCAGTGCATGTCCTCAGGTTCTTGTACATCTCTTCCTCTGAGCCTCCCTCCCCCCAGTGTCAGTGCATGTCCTCGTGTTCTTGTACATCTCTTCCTCTGAGTCTCCCTCCCCCCAGTGTCAGTGCATGTCCTTGTGTTCTTGTACATCTCTTCCTCTGTGCCTCCCTCCCCCAGTGTCAGTGCATGTCCTCGTGTTCTTGTGCTTCTCTTCCTCTGAGCCTCCCTCCCCCAGTGTCAGTGCATGTGCTCGTGTTCTTGTACATCTCTTCCTCTGTGCCTCCCTCCCCCAGTGTCAGTGCATGTCCTCCTGTTCTTGTGCTTCTCTTCCTCTGAGCCTCCCTCCCCCAGTGTCAGTGCATGTGCTCATGTTCTTGTACATCTCTTCCTCTGAGCCTCCAGTGTCAGTGCATGTCCTCATGTTCTTGTACATCTCTTCCTCTGAGCCTCCCTCCCCCCAGTATCAGTGCATGTCCTCGTGTTCTTGTACATCTCTTCCTCTGAGCTTCCCTCCCCCCAGTGTCAGTGCATGTCCTCGTGTTCTGGTACATCTCTTCCCCTGAGCCTCCCTCCCCCCAGTGTCAGTGCATGTCCTCGTGTTCTTGTACATCTCTTCCTCTGAGCCTCCCTCCCCCCAGTGTCAGTGCATGTCCTCGTGTTCTTGTACATCTCTTCCTCTGAGCCTTCCTCCCCCAGTGTCAGTGCATGTGCTCGTGTTCTTGTACATCTCTTCCTCTGAGTCTCCCTCCCCAAGTGTCAGTGCATGTGCTCGTGTTCTTGTATATCTCTTCCTCTGAGCCTCCCTCCCCCAGTGTCAGTGCATGTCCTCGTGTTCTTGTACATCTCTTCCTCTGAGCCTCCCTCCCCCCAGTGTCAGTGCATGTCCTCGTGTTCTTGTACATCTCTTCCTCTGAGCCTCCCTCCCCCCAGTGTCAGTGCAAGTCCTCATGTTCTTGTACATCTCTTCCCCTGAGCCGCCCTCCCCCCAGTGTCAGTGCATGTCCTCGTGTTCTTGTACATCTCTTCCTCTGAGCCTCCCTCCCCCCAGTGTCAGTGCATGTCCTCGTGTTCTTGTACATCACTTTCTCTGAGCCTCCCTCCCCCCAGTGTCAGTGCATGTCCTCGTGTTCTTGTACATCTCTTCCTCTGAGCCTCCAGTGTCAGTGCATGTCCTCATGTTCTTGTACATCTCTTCCTCTGAGCCTCCCTCCCCCCAGTGTCAGTGCATGTCCTCGTGTTCTTGTACATCTCTTCCCCTGAGCCTCTCTCCCCCCAGTGTCAGCGCATGTCCTCGTGTTCTTGTACATCTCTTCCTCTGAGCCTCCCTCCCCCCAGTGTCAGTGCATGTACTCATGTTCTTGAACATCTCTTCCCCTGAACCTCCCTCCCCCCAGTGTCAGTGCATGTCCACGTGTTCTTGTACATCTCTTCCTCTGAGCCTCCCTCCCCCCAGTGTCAGTGCATGTCCTCATGTTCTTGTACATCTCCTCCCCTGAGCCTTCCTCCCCCCAGTGTCAGTGCATGTTGTCATGTTCTTGTACATCTCTTCCCCTGAGCCTCCCTCCCCCCAGTGTCAGTGCATGTCCACGTGTTCTTGTACATCTCTTCCTCTGAGCCTCCCTCCCCCCAGTGTCAGTGCATGTCCTCGTGTTCTTGTACATCTCCTCCCCTGAGCCTTCCTCCCCCCAGTGTCAGTGCATGTCCTCATGTCCTTGTACATCTCTTCCTCTGAGCCTCCAGTGTCAGTGCATGTCCTCATGTTCTTGTACATCTCTTCCTCTGAGCCTCCCTCCCCCCAGTGTCAGTGCATGTCCTCGTGTTCTTGTACATCTCCTCCCCTGTGCCTCCCTCCCCCCAGTGTCAGTGCATGTCCTCGTGTTCTTGTACATCTCTTCCTCTGAGCCTTCCTCCCCCAGTGTCAGTGCATGTGCTCGTGTTCTTGTACATCTCTTCCTCTGAGTCTCCCTCCCCAAGTGTCAGTGCATGTGCTCGTGTTCTTGTATATCTCTTCCTCTGAGCCTCCCTCCCCCAGTGTCAGTGCATGTCCTCGTGTTCTTGTACATCTCTTCCTCTGAGCCTCCCTCCCCCCAGTGTCAGTGCATGTCCTCGTGTTCTTGTACATCTCTTCCTCTGAGCCTCCCTCCCCCCAGTGTCACTGCAAGTCCTCATGTTCTTGTACATCTCTTCCCCTGAGCCTCCCTCCCCCCAGTGTCAGTGCATGTCCTCGTGTTCTTGTACATCTCTTCCTCTGAGCCTCCCTCCCCCCAGTGTCAGTGCATGTCCTCGTGTTCTTGTACATCACTTTCTCTGAGCCTCCCTCCCCCCAGTGTCAGTGCATGTCCTCGTGTTCTTGTACATCTCTTCCTCTGAGCCTCCAGTGTCAGTGCATGTCCTCGTGTTCTTGTACATCTCTTCCTCTGAGCCTCCCTCCCCCCAGTGTCAGTGCATGTCCTCGTGTTCTTGTACATCTCTTCCCCTGAGCCTCTCTCCCCCCAGTGTCAGCGCATGTCCTCGTGTTCTTGTACATCTCTTCCTCTGAGCCTCCCTCCCCCCAGTGTCAGTGCATGTACTCATGTTCTTGAACATCTCTTCCCCTGAACCTCCCTCTCCCCAGTGTCAGTGCATGTCCACGTGTTCTTGTACATCTCTTCCTATGAGCCTCCCTCCCCCCAGTGTCAGTGCATGTCCTCGTGTTCTTGTACATCTCCTCCCCTGAGCCTTCCTCCCCCCAGTGTCAGTGCATGTCGTCATGTTCTTGTACATCTCTTCCCCTGAGCCTCCCTCCCCCCAGTGTCAGTGCATGTCCTCATGTCCTTGTACATCTCTTCCTCTGAGCCTCCAGTGTCAGTGCATGTCCTCATGTTCTTGTACATCTCTTCCTCTGAGCCTCCAGTGTCAGTGCATGTCCTCATGTTCTTGTACATCTCTTCATCTGAGCCTCCCTCCCCCCAGTGTCAGTGCATGTCCTCATGTTCTTGTACATCTCTTCCTCTGAGCCTCCCTCCCCCCAGTGTCAGTGCATGTCCTCGTGTTCTTGTACATCTCTTCCTCTGAGTCTCCCTCCCCCCAGTGTCAGTGCATGTCCTTGTGTTCTTGTACATCTCTTCCTCTGTGCCTCCCTCCCCCAGTGTCAGTGCATGTCCTCGTGTTCTTGTGCTTCTCTTCCTCTGAGCCTCCCTCCCCCAGTGTCAGTGCATGTGCTCATGTTCTTGTACATCTCTTCCTCTGTGCCTCCCTCCCCCAGTGTCAGTGCATGTCCTCCTGTTCTTGTGCTTCTCTTCCTCTGAGCCTCCCTCCCCCAGTGTCAGTGCATGTGCTCATGTTCTTGTACATCTCTTCCTCTGAGCCTCCAGTGTCAGTGCATGTCCTCATGTTCTTGTACATCTCTTCCTCTGAGCCTCCCTCCCCCCAGTATCAGTGCATGTCCTCGTGTTCTTGTACATCTCTTCCTCTGAGCTTCCCTCCCCCCAGTGTCAGTGCATGTCCTCGTGTTCTGGTACATCTCTTCCCCTGAGCCTCCCTCCCCCCAGTGTCAGTGCATGTCCTCGTGTTCTTGTACATCTCTTCCTCTGAGCCTCCCTCCCCCCAGTGTCAGTGCATGTCCTCGTGTTCTTGTACATCTCTTCCTCTGAGCCTTCCTCCCCCAGTGTCAGTGCATGTGCTCGTGTTCTTGTACATCTCTTCCTCTGAGTCTCCCTCCCAAAGTGTCAGTGCATGTGCTCGTGTTCTTGTATATCTCTTCCTCTGAGCCTCCCTCCCCCAGTGTCAGTGCATGTCCTCGTGTTCTTGTACATCTCTTCCTCTGAGCCTCCCTCCCCCCAGTGTCAGTGCATGTCCTCGTGTTCTTGTACATCTCTTCCTCTGAGCCTCCCTCCCCCCAGTGTCAGTGCAAGTCCTCATGTTCTTGTACATCTCTTCCCCTGAGCCTCCCTCCCCCCAGTGTCAGTGCATGTCCTCGTGTTCTTGTACATCTCTTCCTCTGAGCCTCCCTCCCCCCAGTGTCAGTGCATGTCCTCGTGTTCTTGTACATCACTTTCTCTGAGCCTCCCTCCCCCCAGTGTCAGTGCATGTCCTCGTGTTCTTGTACATCTCTTCCTCTGAGCCTCCAGTGTCAGTGCATGTCCTCATGTTCTTGTACATCTCTTCCTCTGAGCCTCCCTCCCCCCAGTGTCAGTGCATGTCCTCGTGTTCTTGTACATCTCTTCCCCTGAGCCTCTCTCCCCCCAGTGTCAGCGCATGTTCTCGTGTTCTTGTAAATCTCTTCCTCTGAGCCTCCCTCGCCCCAGTGTCAGAGCATGTACTCATGTTCTTGTACATCTCTTCCCCTGAACCTCCCTCCCCCAGTGTCAGTGCATGTCCACGTGTTCTTGTACATCTCCTCCCCTGAGCCTTCCTCCCCCCAGTGTCAGTGCATGTCGTCATGTTCTTGTACATCTCTTCCCCTGAGCCTCCCTCCCCCCAGTGTCAGTGCATGTCCTCATGTCCTTGTACATCTCTTCCTCTGAGCCTCCAGTGTCAGTGCATGTCCTCATGTTCTTGTACATCTCTTCCTCTGAGCCTCCAGTGTCAGTGCATGTCCTCATGTTCTTGTACATCTCTTCCTCTGAGCCTCCCTCCCCCCAGTGTCAGTGCATGTCCTCATGTTCTTGTACATCTCTTCCTCTGAGCCTCCCTCCCCCCAGTGTCAGTGCATGTCCTCGTGTTCTTGTACATCTCTTCCTCTGAGTCTCCCTCCCCCCAGTGTCAGTGCATGTCCTTGTGTTCTTGTACATCTCTTCCTCTGTGCCTCCCTCCCCCAGTGTCAGTGCATGTCCTCGTGTTCTTGTGCTTCTCTTCCTCTGAGCCTCCCTCCCCCAGTGTCAGTGCATGTGCTCGTGTTCTTGTACATCTCTTCCTCTGTGCCTCCCTCCCCCAGTGTCAGTGCATGTCCTCCTGTTCTTGTGCTTCACTTCCTCTGAGCCTCCCTCCCCCAGTGTCAGTGCATGTGCTCATGTTCTTGTACATCTCTTCCTCTGAGCCTCCAGTGTCAGTGCATGTCCTCATGTTCTTGTACATCTCTTCCTCTGAGCCTCCCTCCCCCCAGTATCAGTGCATGTCCTCGTGTTCTTGTACATCTCTTCCTCTGAGCTTCCCTCCCCCCAGTGTCAGTGCATGTCCTCGTGTTCTGGTACATCTCTTCCCCTGAGCCTCCCTCCCCCCAGTGTCAGTGCATGTCCTCGTGTTCTTGTACATCTCTTCCTCTGAGCCTCCCTCCCCCCAGTGTCAGTGCATGTCCTCGTGTTCTTGTACATCTCTTCCTCTGAGCCTTCCTCCCCCAGTGTCAGTGCATGTGCTCGTGTTCTTGTACATCTCTTCCTCTGAGTCTCCCTCCCCAAGTGTCAGTGCATGTGCTCGTGTTCTTGTATATCTCTTCCTCTGAGCCTCCCTCCCCCAGTGTCAGTGCATGTCCTTGTGTTCTTGTACATCTCTTCCTCTGAGCCTCCCTCCCCCCAGTGTCAGTGCATGTCCTCGTGTTCTTGTACATCTCTTCCTCTGAGCCTCCCTCCCCCCAGTGTCAGTGCACGTCCTTATGTTCTTGTACATCTCTTCCCCTGAGCCTCCCTCCCCCCAGTGTCAGTGCATGTCCTCGTGTTCTTGTACATCTCTTCCTCTGAGCCTCCCTCCCCCCAGTGTCAGTGCATGTCCTCGTGTTCTTGTACATCACTTTCTCTGAGCCTCCCTCCCCCCAGTGTCAGTGCATGTCCTCGTGTTCTTGTACATCTCTTCCTCTGAGCCTCTAGTGTCAGTGCATGTCCTCGTGTTCTTGTACATCTCTTCCTCTGAGCCTCCCTCCCCCCAGTGTCAGTGCATGTCCTCATGTTCTTGTACATCTCTTCCTCTGAGCCTCCCTCCCCCCAGTGTCAGTGCATGTCCTCGTGTTCTTGTACATCTCTTCCTCTGAGTCTCCCTCCCCCCCGTGTCAGTGCATGTCCTCGTGTTCTTGTACATCTCTTACTCTGAGCCTCCCTCCCCCCAGTGTCAGTGCATGTCCTCGTGTTCTTGTACATCTCTTCCTCTGAGCCTTCCTCCCCCAGTGTC
Organism: Taudactylus pleione; assembly: GCA_031769625.1. Lineage (NCBI taxonomy): Eukaryota > Metazoa > Chordata > Amphibia > Anura > Myobatrachidae > Taudactylus > Taudactylus pleione. The sequence continues at coordinate 88,182 of JAUIMM010002248.1, read as the reverse complement.
AGTGCATGTGCTCGTGTTCTTGTAAATCTCTTCCTCTGAGTCTCCCTCCCCAAGTGTCAGTGCATGTGCTCGTGTTCTTGTATATCTCTTCCTCTGAGCCTCCCTCCCCCAGTGTCAGTGCATGTCCTCGTGTTCTTGTGCATCTCTTCCTCTGAGTCTCCCTCCCCCCAGTGTCAGTGCATGTCCTCGTGTTCTTGTACATCTCTTCCTCTGAGCCTCCCTCCCCCCAGTGTCAGTGCAAGTCCTCATGTTCTTGTACATCTCTTCCCCTGAGCCTCCCTCCCCCCAGTGTCAGTGCATGTCCTCGTGTTCTTGTACATCTCTTCCTCTGAGCCTCCCTCCCCCCAGTGTCAGTGCATGTCCTCGTGTTCTTGTACATCACTTTCTCTGAGCCTCCCTCCCCCCAGTGTCAGTGCATATCCTCGTGTTCTTGTACATCTCTTCCTCTGAGCCTCCAGTGTCAGTGCATGTCCTCGTGTTCTTGTACATCTCTTCCTCTGAGCCTCCCTCCCCCCAGTGTCAGTGCATGTCCTCGTGTTCTTGTACATCTCTTCCCCTGAGCCTCTCTCCCCCCAGTGTCAGCGCATGTCCTCGTGTTCTTGTACATCTCTTCCTCTGAGCCTCCCTCCCCCCAGTGTCAGTGCATGTACTCATGTTCTTGAACATCTCTTCCCCTGAACCTCCCTCCCCCCAGTGTCAGTGCATGTCCACGTGTTCTTGTACATCTCTTCCTCTGAGCCTCCCTCCCCCCAGTGTCAGTGCATGTCCTCGTGTTCTTGTACATCTCCTCCCCTGAGCCTCCCTCCCCCCAGTGTCAGTGCATGTCCTCGTGTTCTTGTACATCTCTTCCTCTGAGCCTTCCTCCCCCAGTGTCAGTGCATGTGCTCGTGTTCTTGTACATCTCTTCCTCTGAGTCTCCCTCCCCAAGTGTCAGTGCATGTGCTCGTGTTCTTGTATATCTCTTCCTCTGAGCCTCCCTCCCCCAGTGTCAGTGCATGTCCTCGTGTTCTTGTACATCTCTTCCTCTGAGCCTCCCTCCCCCCAGTGTCAGTGCATGTCCTCGTGTTCTTGTACATCTCTTCCTCTGAGCCTCCCTCCCCCCAGTGTCACTGCAAGTCCTCATGTTCTTGTACATCTCTTCCCCTGAGCCTCCCTCCCCCCAGTGTCAGTGCATGTCCTCGTGTTCTTGTACATCTCTTCCTCTGAGCCTCCCTCCCCCCAGTGTCAGTGCATGTCCTCGTGTTCTTGTACATCACTTTCTCTGAGCCTCCCTCCCCCCAGTGTCAGTGCATGTCCTCGTGTTCTTGTACATCTCTTCCTCTGAGCCTCCAGTGTCAGTGCATGTCCTCGTGTTCTTGTACATCTCTTCCTCTGAGCCTCCCTCCCCCCAGTGTCAGTGCATGTCCTCGTGTTCTTGTACATCTCTTCCCCTGAGCCTCTCTCCCCCCAGTGTCAGCGCATGTCCTCGTGTTCTTGTACATCTCTTCCTCTGAGCCTCCCTCCCCCCAGTGTCAGTGCATGTACTCATGTTCTTGAACATCTCTTCCCCTGAACCTCCCTCTCCCCAGTGTCAGTGCATGTCCACGTGTTCTTGTACATCTCTTCCTCTGAGCCTCCCTCCCCCCAGTGTCAGTGCATGTCCTCGTGTTCTTGTACATCTCCTCCCCTGAGCCTTCCTCCCCCCAGTGTCAGTGCATGTCGTCATGTTCTTGTACATCTCTTCCCCTGAGCCTCCCTCCCCCCAGTGTCAGTGCATGTCCTCATGTCCTTGTACATCTCTTCCTCTGAGCCTCCAGTGTCAGTGCATGTCCTCATGTTCTTGTACATCTCTTCCTCTGAGCCTCCAGTGTCAGTGCATGTCCTCATGTTCTTGTACATCTCTTCCTCTGAGCCTCCCTCCCCCCAGTGTCAGTGCATGTCCTCATGTTCTTGTACATCTCTTCCTCTGAGCCTCCCTCCCCCCAGTGTCAGTGCATGTCCTCGTGTTCTTGTACATCTCTTCCTCTGAGTCTCCCTCCCCCCAGTGTCAGTGCATGTCCTTGTGTTCTTGTACATCTCTTCCTCTGTGCCTCCCTCCCCCAGTGTCAGTGCATGTCCTCGTGTTCTTGTGCTTCTCTTCCTCTGAGCCTCCCTCCCCCAGTGTCAGTGCATGTGCTCATGTTCTTGTACATCTCTTCCTCTGTGCCTCCCTCCCCCAGTGTCAGTGCATGTCCTCCTGTTCTTGTGCTTCTCTTCCTCTGAGCCTCCCTCCCTCCCCCAGAGTCAGTGCATGTGCTCATGTTCTTGTACATCTCTTCCTCTGAGCCTCCAGTGTCAGTGCATGTCCTCATGTTCTTGTACATCTCTTCCTCTGAGCCTCCCTCCCCCCAGTATCAGTGCATGTCCTCGTGTTCTTGTACATCTCTTCCTCTGAGCTTCCCTCCCCCCAGTGTCAGTGCATGTCCTCGTGTTCTGGTACATCTCTTCCCCTGAGCCTCCCTCCCCCCAGTGTCAGTGCATGTCCTCGTGTTCTTGTACATCTCTTCCTCTGAGCCTCCCTCCCCCCAGTGTCAGTGCATGTCCTCGTGTTCTTGTACATCTCTTCCTCTGAGCCTTCCTCCCCCAGTGTCAGTGCATGTGCTCGTGTTCTTGTACATCTCTTCCTCTGAGTCTCCCTCCCAAAGTGTCAGTGCATGTGCTCGTGTTCTTGTATATCTCTTCCTCTGAGCCTCCCTCCCCCAGTGTCAGTGCAAGTCCTCATGTTCTTGTACATCTCTTCCCCTGAGCCTCCCTCCCCCCAGTGTCAGTGCATGTCCTCGTGTTCTTGTACATCTCTTCCTCTGAGCCTCCCTCCCCCCAGTGTCAGTGCATGTCCTCGTGTTCTTGTACATCACTTTCTCTGAGCCTCCCTCCCCCCAGTGTCAGTGCATGTCCTCGTGTTCTTGTACATCTCTTCCTCTGAGCCTCCAGTGTCAGTGCATGTCCTCATGTTCTTGTACATCTCTTCCTCTGAGCCTCCCTCCCCCCAGTGTCAGTGCATGTCCTCGTGTTCTTGTACATCTCTTCCCCTGAGCCTCTCTCCCCCCAGTGTCAGCGCATGTCCTCGTGTTCTTGTAAATCTCTTCCTCTGAGCCTCCCTCCCCCCAGTGTCAGTGCATGTACTCATGTTCTTGAACATCTCTTCCCCTGAACCTCCCTCCCCCAGTGTCAGTGCATGTCCACGTGTTCTTGTACATCTCTTCCTCTGAGCCTCCCTCCCCCCAGTGTCAGTGCATGTCCTCGTGTTCTTGTACATCTCCTCCCCTGAGCCTTCCTCCCCCCAGTGTCAGTGCATGTCGTCATGTTCTTGTACATCTCTTCCCCTGAGCCTCCCTCCCCCCAGTGTCAGTGCATGTCCTCATGTCCTTGTACATCTCTTCCTCTGAGCCTCCAGTGTCAGTGCATGTCCTCATGTTCTTGTACATCTCTTCCTCTGAGCCTCCAGTGTCAGTGCATGTCCTCATGTTCTTGTACATCTCTTCCTCTGAGCCTCCCTCCCCCCAGTGTCAGTGCATGTCCTCATGTTCTTGTACATCTCTTCCTCTGAGCCTCCCTCCCCCCAGTGTCAGTGCATGTCCTCGTGTTCTTGTACATCTCTTCCTCTGAGTCTCCCTCCCCCTAGTGTCAGTGCATGTCCTTGTGTTCTTGTACATCTCTTCCTCTGTGCCTCCCTCCCCCAGTGTCAGTGCATGTCCTCGTGTTCTTGTGCTTCTCTTCCTCTGAGCCTCCCTCCCCCAGTGTCAGTGCATGTGCTCGTGTTCTTGTACATCTCTTCCTCTGTGCCTCCCTCCCCCAGTGTCAGTGCATGTCCTCCTGTTCTTGTGCTTCTCTTCCTCTGAGCCTCCCTCCCCCAGTGTCAGTGCATGTGCTCATGTTCTTGTACATCTCTTCCTCTGAGCCTCCAGTGTCAGTGCATGTCCTCGTGTTCTGGTACATCTCTTCCCCTGAGCCTCCCTCCCCCCAGTGTCAGTGCATGTCCTCGTGTTCTTGTACATCTCTTCCTCTGAGCCTCCCTCCCCCCAGTGTCAGTGCATGTCCTCGTGTTCTTGTACATCTCTTCCTCTGAGCCTTCCTCCCCCAGTGTCAGTGCATGTGCTCGTGTTCTTGTACATCTCTTCCTCTGAGTCTCCCTCCCCAAGTGTCAGTGCATGTGCTCGTGTTCTTGTATATCTCTTCCTCTGAGCCTCCCTCCCCCAGTGTCAGTGCATGTCCTCGTGTTCTTCTACATCTCTTCCTCTGAGCCTCCCTCCCCCCAGTGTCAGTGCATGTCCTCGTGTTCTTGTACATCTCTTCCTCTGAGCCTCCCTCCCCCCAGTGTCAGTGCAAGTCCTTATGTTCTTGTACATCTCTTCCCCTGAGCCTCCCTCCCCCCAGTGTCAGTGCATGTCCTCGTGTTCTTGTACATCTCTTCCTCTGAGCCTCCCTCCCCCCAGTGTCAGTGCATGTCCTCGTGTTCTTGTACATCACTTTCTCTGAGCCTCCCTCCCCCCAGTGTCAGTGCATGTCCTCGTGTTCTTGTACATCTCTTCCTCTGAGCCTCCAGTGTCAGTGCATGTCCTCGTGTTCTTGTACATCTCTTCCTCTGAGCCTCCCTCCCCCCAGTGTCAGTGCATGTCCTCATGTTCTTGTACATCTCTTCCTCTGAGCCTCCCTCCCCCCAGTGTCAGTGCATGTCCTCGTGTTCTTGTACATCTCTTCCTCTGAGTCTCCCTCCCCCCCGTGTCAGTGCATGTCCTCGTGTTCTTGTACATCTCTTACTCTGAGCCTCCCTCCCCCCAGTGTCAGTGCATGTCCTCGTGTTCTTGTACATCTCTTCCTCTGAGCCTTCCTCCCCCAGTGTCAGTGCATGTGCTCGTGTTCTTGTAAATCTCTTCCTCTGAGTCTCCCTCCCCAAGTGTCAGTGCATGTGCTCGTGTTCTTGTATATCTCTTCCTCTGAGCCTCCCTCCCCCAGTGTCAGTGCATGTCCTCGTGTTCTTGTGCATCTCTTCCTCTGAGCCTCCCTCCCCCCAGTGTCAGTGCATGTCCTCGTGTTCTTGTACATCTCTTCCTCTGAGCCTCCCTCCCCCCAGTGTCAGTGCAAGTCCTCATGTTCTTGTACATCTCTTCCCCTGAGCCTCCCTCCCCCCAGTGTCAGTGCATGTCCTCGTGTTCTTGTACATCTCTTCCTCTGAGCCTCCCTCCCCCCAGTGTCAGTGCATGTCCTCGTGTTCTTGTACATCACTTTCTCTGAGCCTCCCTCCCCCCAGTGTCAGTGCATATCCTCGTGTTCTTGTACATCTCTTCCTCTGAGCCTCCAGTGTCAGTGCATGTCCTCGTGTTCTTGTACATCTCTTCCTCTGAGCCTCCCTCCCCCCAGTGTCAGTGCATGTCCTCGTGTTCTTGTACATCTCTTCCCCTGAGCCTCTCTCCCCCCAGTGTCAGCGCATGTCCTCGTGTTCTTGTACATCTCTTCCACTGAGCCTCCCTCCCCCCAGTGTCAGTGCATGTACTCATGTTCTTGAACATCTCTTCCCCTGAACCTCCCTCCCCCCAGTGTCAGTGCATGTCCACGTGTTCTTGTACATCTCTTCCTCTGAGCCTCCCTCCCCCCAGTGTCAGTGCATGTCCTCGTGTTCTTGTACATCTCCTCCCCTGAGCCTCCCTCCCCCCAGTGTCAGTGCATGTCCTCGTGTTCTTGCACATCTCTTCCTCTGAGCCTTCCTCCCCCAGTGTCAGTGCATGTGCTCGTGTTCTTGTACATCTCTTCCTCTGAGTCTCCCTCCCCAAGTGTCAGTGCATGTGCTCGTGTTCTTGTATATCTCTTCCTCTGAGCCTCCCTCCCCCAGTGTCAGTGCATGTCCTCGTGTTCTTGTACATCTCTTCCTCTGAGCCTCCCTCCCCCCAGTGTCAGTGCATGTCCTCGTGTTCTTGTACATCTCTTCCTCTGAGCCTCCCTCCCCCCAGTGTCACTGCAAGTCCTCATGTTCTTGTACATCTCTTCCCCTGAGCCTCCCTCCCCCCAGTGTCAGTGCATGTCCTCGTGTTCTTGTACATCTCTTCCTCTGAGCCTCCCTCCCCCCAGTGTCAGTGCATGTCCTCGTGTTCTTGTACATCACTTTCTCTGAGCCTCCCTCCCCCCAGTGTCAGTGCATGTCCTCGTGTTCTTGTACATCTCTTCCTCTGAGCCTCCAGTGTCAGTGCATGTCCTCGTGTTCTTGTACATCTCTTCCTCTGAGCCTCCCTCCCCCCAGTGTCAGTGCATGTCCTCGTGTTCTTGTACATCTCTTCCCCTGAGCCTCTCTCCCCCCAGTCTCAGCGCATGTCCTCGTGTTCTTGTACATCTCTTCCTCTGAGCCTCCCTCCCCCCAGTGTCAGTGCATGTACTCATGTTCTTGAACATCTCTTCCCCTGAACCTCCCTCTCCCCAGTGTCAGTGCATGTCCACGTGTTCTTGTACATCTCTTCCTCTGAGCCTCCCTCCCCCCAGTGTCAGTGCATGTCCTCGTGTTCTTGTACATCTCCTCCCCTGAGCCTTCCTCCCCCCAGTGTCAGTGCATGTCGTCATGTTCTTGTACATCTCTTCCCCTGAGCCTCCCTCCCCCCAGTGTCAGTGCATGTCCTCATGTCCTTGTACATCTCTTTCTCTGAGCCTCCAGTGTCAGTGCATGTCCTCATGTTCTTGTACATCTCTTCCTCTGAGCCTCCAGTGTCAGTGCATGTCCTCATGTTCTTGTACATCTCTTCCTCTGAGCCTCCCTCCCCCCAGTGTCAGTGCATGTCCTCATGTTCTTGTACATCTCTTCCTCTGAGCCTCCCTCCCCCCAGTGTCAGTGCATGTCCTCGTGTTCTTGTACATCTCTTCCTCTGAGTCTCCCTCCCACCATGGTCAGTGCATGTCCTTGTGTTCTTGTACATCTCTTCCTCTGTGCCTCCCTCCCCCAGTGTCAGTGCATGTCCTCGTGTTCTTGTGCTTCTCTTCCTCTGAGCCTCCCTCCCCCAGTGTCAGTGCATGTGCTCATGTTCTTGTACATCTCTTCCTCTGTGCCTCCCTCCCCCAGTGTCAGTGCATGTCCTCCTGTTCTTGTGCTTCTCTTCCTCTGAGCCTCCCTCCCCCAGTGTCAGTGCATGTGCTCATGTTCTTGTACATCTCTTCCTCTGAGCCTCCAGTGTCAGTGCATGTCCTCATGTTCTTGTACATCTCTTCCTCTGAGCCTCCCTCCCCCCAGTATCAGTGCATGTCCTCGTGTTCTTGTACATCTCTTCCTCTGAGCTTCCCTCCCCCCAGTGTCAGTGCATGTCCTCGTGTTCTGGTACATCTCTTCCCCTGAGCCTCCCTCCCCCCAGTGTCAGTGCATGTCCTCGTGTTCTTGTACATCTCTTCCCCTGAGCCTCTCTCCCCCCAGTGTCAGCGCATGTCCTCGTGTTCTTGTAAATCTCTTCCTCTGAGCCTCCCTCCCCCCAGTGTCAGTGCATGTACTCATGTTCTTGAACATCTCTTCCCCTGACCCTCCCTCCCCCAGTGTCAGTGCATGTCCACGTGTTCTTGTACATCTCTTCCTCTGAGCCTCCCTCCCCCCAGTGTCAGTGCATGTCCTCGTGTTCTTGTACATCTCCTCCCCTGAGCCTTCCTCCCCCCAGTGTCAGTGCATGTCGTCATGTTCTTGTACATCTCTTCCCCTGAGCCTCCCTCCCCCCAGTGTCAGTGCATGTCCTCATGTCCTTGTACATCTCTTCCTCTGAGCCTCCAGTGTCAGTGCATGTCCTCATGTTCTTGTACATCTCTTCCTCTGAGCCTCCAGTGTCAGTGCATGTCCTCATGTTCTTGTACATCTCTTCCTCTGAGCCTCCCTCCCCCCAGTGTCAGTGCATGTCCTCATGTTCTTGTACATCTCTTCCTCTGAGCCTCCCTCCCCCCAGTGTCAGTGCATGTCCTCGTGTTCTTGTACATCTCTTCCTCTGAGTCTCCCTCCCCCCAGTGTCAGTGCATGTCCTTGTGTTCTTGTACATCTCTTCCTCTGTGCCTCCCTCCCCCAGTGTCAGTGCATGTCCTCGTGTTCTTGTGCTTCTCTTCCTCTGAGCCTCCCTCCCCCAGTGTCAGTGCATGTGCTCGTGTTCTTGTACATCTCTTCCTCTGTGCCTCCCTCCCCCAGTGTCAGTGCATGTCCTCCTGTTCTTGTGCTTCTCTTCCTCTGAGCCTCCCTCCCCCAGTGTCAGTGCATGTGCTCATGTTCTTGTACATCTCTTCCTCTGAGCCTCCAGTGTCAGTGCATGTCCTCATGTTCTTGTACATCTCTTCCTCTGAGCCTCCCTCCCCCCAGTATCAGTGCATGTCCTCGTGTTCTTGTACATCTCTTCCTCTGAGCTTCCCTCCCCCCAGTGTCAGTGCATGTCCTCGTGTTCTGGTACATCTCTTCCCCTGAGCCTCCCTCCCCCCAGTGTCAGTGCATGTCCTCGTGTTCTTGTACATCTCTTCCTCTGAGCCTCCCTCCCCCCAGTGTCAGTGCATGTCCTCGTGTTCTTGTACATCTCTTCCTCTGAGCCTCCCTCCCCCCAGTGTCAGTGCAAGTCCTTATGTTCTTGTACATCTCTTCCCCTGAGCCTCCCTCCCCCCAGTGTCAGTGCATGTCCTCGTGTTCTTGTACATCTCTTCCTCTGAGCCTCCCTCCCCCCAGTGTCAGTGCATGTCCTCGTGTTCTTGTACATCACTTTCTCTGAGCCTCCCTCCCCCCAGTGTCAGTGCATGTCCTCGTGTTCTTGTACATCTCTTCCTCTGAGCCTCCAGTGTCAGTGCATGTCCTCATGTTCTTGTACATCTCTTCCTCTGAGCCTCCCTCCCCCCAGTGTCAGTGCATGTCCTCGTGTTCTTGTACATCTCTTCCCCTGAGACTCTCTCCCCCCAGTGTCAGCGCATGTCCTCGTGTTCTTGTACATCTCTTCCTCTGAGCCTCCCTCCCCCCAGTGTCAGTGCATGTACTCATGTTCTTGAACATCTCTTCCCCTGAACCTCCCTCCCCCCAGTGTCAGTGCATGTCCACATGTTCTTGTACATCTCTTCCTCTGAGCCTCACTCCCCCCAGTGTCAGTGCATGTCCTCGTGTTCTTGTACATCTCCTCCCCTGAGCCTTCCTCCCCCCAGTGTCAGTGCATGTCATCATGTTCTTGTACATCTCTTCCCCTGAGCCTCCCTCCCCCCAGTGTCAGTGCATGTCCTCATGTCCTTGTACATCTCTTCCTCTGAGCCTCCAGTGTCAGTGCATGTCCTCATGTTCTTGTACATCTCTTCCTCTGAGCCTCCCTCCCCCCAGTGTCAGTGCATGTCCTCATGATCTTGTACATCTCTTCCTCTGAGCCTCCCTCCCCCCAGTGTCAGTGCATGTCCTCGTGTTCTTGTACATCTCTTCCTCTGAGTCTCCCTCCCCCCAGTGTCAGTGCATGTCCTTGTGTTCTTGTACATCTCTTCCTCTGTGCCTCCCTCCCCCAGTGTCAGTGCATGTCCTCGTGTTCTTGTGCTTCTCTTCCTCTGAGCCTCCCTCCCCCAGTGTCAGTGCATGTGCTCGTGTTCTTGTACATCTCTTCCTCTGTGCCTCCCTCCCCAAGTGTCAGTGCATGTCCTCCTGTTCTTGTGCTTCTCTTCCTCTGAGCCTCCCTCCCCCAGGGTCAGTGCATGTTCTTGTGTTCTTGTACATCTCTTCCCCTGAGCCTCCCTCCCCCCAGTGTCAGTACATGTCCTCGTGTTCTTGTACATCTCTTCCTCTGAGCCTCCAGTGTCAGTGCATGTCCTCATGTTCTTGTACATCTCTTCCTCTGAGCCTCCCTCCCCCCAGTATCAGTGCATGTCCTCGTGTTCTTGTACATCTCTTCCTCTGAGCTTCCCTCCCCCCAGTGTCAGTGCATGTTCTTGTGTTCTTGTACATCTCTTCCCCTGAGCCTCCCTCCCCCCAGTGTCAGTACATGTCCTCGTGTTCTTGTACATCTCTTCCCCTGAGCCTCCCTCCCCCCAGTGTCAGTACATGTCCTCGTGTTCTTGTACATCTCTTCCTCTGAGCCTCCCTCCCCCCAGTGTTAGTGCATGTCCTCCTGTTCTTGTACATCTCTTCCTCTGAGCCTCCCTCCCCACAGTGTCAGTAGATGTCCTCGTGTTCTTGTACATCTCTTCCTCTGAGCCTCCCTCCCCCCAGTGTCAGTGTATGTCCTCGTGTTCTTGTACATCTCTTCCTCTGAACCTCCAGTGTCAGTGCATGTCCTCATGTTCTTGTACATCTCTTCCTCTGAGCCTCCCACCCCCCAGTATCAGTGCATGTCCTCGTGTTCTTGTACATCTCTTCCCCTGAGCCTCCCTCCCCCCAGTGTCAGTGCATGTCCTCATGTCCTTGTACATCTCTTCCTCTGAGCCTCCAGTGTCAGTGCATGTCCTCATGTTCTTGTACATCTCTTCCTCTGAGCCTCCAGTGTCAGTGCATGTCCTCGTGTTCTTGTACATCTCTTCCCCTGAGCCTCCCTCCCCCAGTGTCAGTGAATGTCCTCGTGTTCTTGTACTTCTCTTCCTCTGAGCCTCCCTCCCCCCAGTGTCAGTGCATGTCCACGTGTTCTTGTACATCTCTTCCTCTGAGCCTCCCTCCCCCCAGTGTCAGTGCATGTCCTCGTGTTCTTGTACATCTTTTCCTCTGAGCCTCCCGCCCCCAGTGTCAGTGCATGTCCTTGTGTTCTTGTACATCTCTTCCTCTGAGCCTTCCTCCCCCCAGTGTCAGTGCATGTCCACGTATTCTTGTACATCTCTTACTTTGAGCCTCCCTCCCCCCAGTGTCAGTGCATGTCCTCGTGTTCTTGTACATCTCTTCCTCTGAGCCTCCCTCCCCCCAGTGTCAGTGCATGTCCTCGTGTTCTTGTACATCTCTTTCTCTGAGCCTCCCCCCCCCCAGTGTCAGTGCATGTCCTCGTGTTCTTGTACATCTCTTCCTCTGAGCCTCCAGTGTCAGTGCATGTCCTCATGTTCTTGTACATCTCTTCCTCTGAGCCTCCCTCCCCCCAGTGTCAGTGCATGTCCTCATGTTCTTGTACATCTCTTCCTCTGAGTCTCCCTCCCCCCCGTGTCAGTGCATGTCCTCGTGTTCTTGTACATCTCTTACTCTGAGCCTCCCTCCCCCCAGTGTCAGTGCATGTCCTCGTGTTCTTGTACATCTCTTCCTCTGAGCCTTCCTCCCCCAGTGTCAGTGCATGTGCTCGTGTTCTTGTAAATCTCTTCCTCTGAGTCTCCCTCCCCAAGTGTCAGTGCATGTGCTCGTGTTCTTGTATATCTCTTCCTCTGAGCCTCCCTCCCCCAGTGTCAGTGCATGTCCTCGTGTTCTTGTACATCTCTTCCTCTGAGCCTCCCTCCCCCCAGTGTCAGTGCATGTCCTCGTGTTCTTGTACATCTCTTCCCCTGAGCCTCTCTCCCCCCAGTGTCAGCGCATGTCCTCGTGTTCTTGTACATCTCTTCCTCTGAGCCTCCCTCCCCCCAGTGTCAGTGCATGTACTCATGTTCTTGAACATCTCTTCCCCTGAACCTCCCTCCCCCCAGTGTCAGTGCATGTCCACGTGTTCTTGTACATCTCTTCCTCTGAGCCTCCCTCCCCCCAGTGTCAGTGCATGTCCTCGTGTTCTTGTACATCTCCTCCCCTGAGCCTCCCTCCCCCCAGTGTCAGTGCATGTCCTCGTGTTCTTGTACATCTCTTCCTCTGAGCCTTCCTCCCCCAGTGTCAGTGCATGTGCTCGTGTTCTTGTACATCTCTTCCTCTGAGTCTCCCTCCCCAAGTGTCAGTGCATGTGCTCGTGTTCTTGTATATCTCTTCCTCTGAGCCTCCCTCCCCCAGTGTCAGTGCATGTCCTCGTGTTCTTGTACATCTCTTCCTCTGAGCCTCCCTCCCCCCAGTGTCAGTGCATGTCCTCGTGTTCTTGTACATCTCTTCCTCTGAGCCTCCCTCCCCCCAGTGTCACTGCAAGTCCTCATGTTCTTGTACATCTCTTCCCCTGAGCCTCCCTCCCCCCAGTGTCAGTGCATGTCCTCGTGTTCTTGTACATCTCTTCCTCTGAGCCTCCCTCCCCCCAGTGTCAGTGCATGTCCTCGTGTTCTTGTACATCACTTTCTCTGAGCCTCCCTCCCCCCAGTGTCAGTGCATGTCCTCGTGTTCTTGTACATCTCTTCCTCTGAGCCTCCAGTGTCAGTGCATGTCCTCGTGTTCTTGTACATCTCTTCCACTGAGCCTCCCTCCCCCCAGTGTCAGTGCATGTCCTCGTGTTCTTGTACATCTCTTCCCCTGAGCCTCTCTCCCCCCAGTGTCAGCGCATGTCCTCGTGTTCTTGTACATCTCTTCCTCTGAGCCTCCCTCCCCCCAGTGTCAGTGCATGTACTCATGTTCTTGAACATCTCTTCCCCTGAACCTCCCTCTCCCCAGTGTCAGTGCATGTCCACGTGTTCTTGTACATCTCTTCCTCTGAGCCTCCCTCCCCCCAGTGTCAGTGCATGTCCTCGTGTTCTTGTACATCTCCTCCCCTGAGCCTTCCTCCCCCCAGTGTCAGTGCATGTCGTCATGTTCTGGTACATCTCTTCCCCTGAGCCTCCCTCCCCCCAGTGTCAGTGCATGTCCTGATGTCCTTGTACATCTCTTTCTCTGAGCCTCCAGTGTCAGTGCATGTCCTCATGTTCTTGTACATCTCTTCCTCTGAGCCTCCAGTGTCAGTGCATGTCCTCATGTTCTTGTACATCTCTTCCTCTGAGCCTCCCTCCCCCCAGTGTCAGTGCATGTCCTCGTGTTCTTGTACATCTCTTCCTCTGAGTCTCCCTCCCCCCAGTGTCAGTGCATGTCCTTGTGTTCTTGTACATCTCTTCCTCTGTGCCTCCCTCCCCCAGTGTCAGTGCATGTCCTCGTGTTCTTGTGCTTCTCTTCCTCTGAGCCTCCCTCCCCCAGTGTCAGTGCATGTGCTCATGTTCTTGTACATCTCTTCCTCTGTGCCTCCCTCCCCCAGTGTCAGTGCATGTCCTCCTGTTCTTGTGCTTCTCTTCCTCTGAGCCTCCCTCCCCCAGTGTCAGTGCATGTGCTCATGTTCTTGTACATCTCTTCCTCTGAGCCTCCAGTGTCAGTGCATGTCCTCATGTTCTTGTACATCTCTTCCTCTGAGCCTCCCTCCCCCCAGTATCAGTGCATGTCCTCGTGTTCTTGTACATCTCTTCCTCTGAGCTTCCCTCCCCCCAGTGTCAGTGCATGTCCTCGTGTTCTGGTACATCTCTTCCCCTGAGCCTCCCTCCCCCCAGTGTCAGTGCATGTCCTCGTGTTCTTGTACATCTCTTCCTCTGAGCCTCCCTCCCCCCAGTGTCAGTGCATGTGCTCGTGTTCTTGTACATCTCTTCCTCTGAGTCTCCCTCCCAAAGTGTCAGTGCATGTGCTCGTGTTCTTGTATATCTCTTCCTCTGAGCCTCCCTCCCCCAGTGTCAGTGCATGTCCTCGTGTTCTTGTACATCTCTTCCTCTGAGCCTCCCTCCCCCCAGTGTCAGTGCATGTCCTCGTGTTCTTGTACATCTCTTCCTCTGAGCCTCCCTCCCCCCAGTGTCAGTGCAAGTCCTCATGTTCTTGTACATCTCTTCCCCTGAGCCTCCCTCCCCCCAGTGTCAGTGCATGTCCTCGTGTTCTTGTACATCTCTTCCTCTGAGCCTCCCTCCCCCCAGTGTCAGTGCATGTCCTCGTGTTCTTGTACATCACTTTCTCTGAGCCTCCCTCCCCCCAGTGTCAGTGCATGTCCTCGTGTTCTTGTACATCTCTTCCTCTGAGCCTCCAGTGTCAGTGCATGTCCTCATGTTCTTGTACATCTCTTCCTCTGAGCCTCCCTCCCCCCAGTGTCAGTGCATGTCCTCGTGTTCTTGTACATCTCTTCCCCTGAGCCTCTCTCCCCCCAGTGTCAGCGCATGTCCTCGTGTTCTTGTAAATCTCTTCCTCTGAGCCTCCCTCCCCCCAGTGTCAGTGCATGTACTCATGTTCTTGAACATCTCTTCCCCTGAACCTCCCTCCCCCAGTGTCAGTGCATGTCCACGTGTTCTTGTACATCTCTTCCTCTGAGCCTCCCTCCCCCCAGTGTCAGTGCATGTCCTCGTGTTCTTGTACGTCTCCTCCCCTGAGCCTTCCTCCCCCCAGTGTCAGTGCATGTCGTCATGTTCTTGTACATCTCTTCCCCTGAGCCTCCCTCCCCCCAGTGTCAGTGCATGTCCTCATGTCCTTGTACATCTCTTCCTCTGAGCCTCCAGTGTCAGTGCATGTCCTCATGTTCTTGTACATCTCTTCCTCTGAGCCTCCAGTGTCAGTGCATGTCCTCATGTTCTTGTACATCTCTTCCTCTGAGCCTCCCTCCCCCCAGTGTCAGTGCATGTCCTCATGTTCTTGTACATCTCTTCCTCTGAGCCTCCCTCCCCCCAGTGTCATTGCATGTCCTCGTGTTCTTGTACATCTCTTCCTCTGAGTCTCCCTCCCCCCAGTGTCAGTGCATGTCCTTGTGTTCTTGTACATCTCTTCCTCTGTGCCTCCCTCCCCCAGTGTCAGTGCATGTCCTCGTGTTCTTGTGCTTCTCTTCCTCTGAGCCTCCCTCCCCCAGTGTCAGTGCATGTGCTCGTGTTCTTGTACATCTCTTCCTCTGTGCCTCCCTCCCCCAGTGTCAGTGCATGTCCTCCTGTTCTTGTGCTTCTCTTCCTCTGAGCCTCCCTCCCCCAGTGTCAGTGCATGTGCTCATGTTCTTGTACATCTCTTCCTCTGAGCCTCCAGTGTCAGTGCATGTCCTCATGTTCTTGTACATCTCTTCCTCTGAGCCTCCCTCCCCCCAGTATCAGTGCATGTCCTCGTGTTCTTGTACATCTCTTCCTCTGAGCTTCCCTCCCCCCAGTGTCAGTGCATGTCCTCGTGTTCTGGTACATCTCTTCCCCTGAGCCTCCCTCCCCCCAGTGTCAGTGCATGTCCTCGTGTTCTTGTACATCTCTTCCTCTGAGCCTCCCTCCCCCCAGTGTCAGTGCATGTCCTCGTGTTCTTGTACATCTCTTCCTCTGAGCCTTCCTCCCCCAGTGTCAGTGCATGTGCTCGTGTTCTTGTACATCTCTTCCTCTGAGTCTCCCTCCCCAAGTGTCAGTGCATGTGCTCGTGTTCTTGTATATCTCTTCCTCTGAGCCTCCCTCCCCCAGTGTCAGTGCATGTCCTCGTGTTCTTGTACATCTCTTCCTCTGAGCCTCCCTCCCCCCAGTGTCAGTGCATGTCCTCATGTTCTTGTACATCTCTTCCTCTGAGCCTCCCTCCCCCCAGTGTCAGTGCAAGTAGTTATGTTCTTGTACATCTCTTCCCCTGAGCCTCCCTCCCCCCAGTGTCAGTGCATGTCCTCGTGTTCTTGTACATCTCTTCCTCTGAGCCTCCCTCCCCCCAGTGTCAGTGCATGTCCTCGTGTTCTTGTACATCACTTTCTCTGAGCCTCCCTCCCCCCAGTGTCAGTGCATGTCCTCGTGTTCTTGTACATCTCTTCCTCTGAGCCTCCAGTGTCAGTGCATGTCCTCATGTTCTTGTACATCTCTTCCTCTGAGCCTCCCTCCCCCCAGTGTCAGTGCATGTCCTCGTGTTCTTGTACATCTCTTCCCCTGAGCCTCTCTCCCCCCAGTGTCAGCGCATGTCCTCGTGTTCTTGTACATCTCTTCCTCTGAGCCTCCCTCCCCCCAGTGTCAGTGCATGTACTCATGTTCTTGAACATCTCTTCCCCTGAACCTCCCTCCCCCCAGTGTCAGTGCATGTCCACGTGTTCTTGTACATCTCTTCCTCTGAGCCTCACTCCCCCCAGTGTCAGTGCATGTCCTCATGTTCTTGTACATCTCCTCCCCTGAGCCTTCCTCCCCCCAGT
The DNA here is from genome assembly GCA_031769625.1 of Taudactylus pleione. Classification (NCBI taxonomy): domain Eukaryota; kingdom Metazoa; phylum Chordata; class Amphibia; order Anura; family Myobatrachidae; genus Taudactylus; species Taudactylus pleione. Next base: position 72,289 of record JAUIMM010002248.1, on the reverse strand, counting down.
GTCAGTGCATGTCGTCATGTTCTTGTACATCTCTTCCCCTGAGCCTCCCTCCCCCCAGTGTCAGTGCATGTCCTCATGTTCTTGTACATCTCTTCCTCTGAGCCTCCAGTGTCAGTGCATGTCCTCATGTTCTTGTACATCTCTTCCTCTGAGCCTCCCTCCCCCCAGTGTCACTGCATGTCCTCATGTTCTTGTACATCTCTTCCTCTGAGCCTCCCTCCCCCCAGTGTCAGTGCATGTCCTCGTGTTCTTGTACATCTCTTCCTCTGAGTCTCCCTCCCCCCAGTGTCAGTGCATGTCCTTGTGTTCTTGTACATCTCTTCCTCTGTGCCTCCCTCCCCCAGTGTCAGTGCATGTCCTCGTGTTCTTGTGCTTCTCTTCCTCTGAGCCTCCCTCCCCCAGTGTCAGTGCATGTGCTCGTGTTCTTGTACATCTCTTCCTCTGTGCCTCCCTCCCCAAGTGTCAGTGCATGTCCTCCTGTTCTTGTGCTTCTCTTCCTCTGAGCCTCCCTCCCCCAGGGTCAGTGCATGTTCTTGTGTTCTTGTACATCTCTTCCCCTGAGCCTCCCTCCCCCCAGTGTCAGTACATGTCCTCGTGTTCTTGTACATCTCTTCCTCTGAGCCTCCAGTGTCAGTGCATGTCCTCATGTTCTTGTACATCTCTTCCTCTGAGCCTCCCTCCCCCCAGTATCAGTGCATGTCCTCGTGTTCTTGTACATCTCTTCCTCTGAGCTTCCCTCCCCCCAGTGTCAGTGCATGTTCTTGTGTTCTTGTACATCTCTTCCCCTGAGCCTCCCTCCCCCCAGTGTCAGTACATGTCCTCGTGTTCTTGTACATCTCTTCCCCTGAGCCTCCCTCCCCCCAGTGTCAGTACATGTCCTCGTGTTCTTGTACATCTCTTCCTCTGAGCCTCCCTCACCCCAGTGTTAGTGCATGTCCTCCTGTTCTTGTACATCTCTTCCTCTGAGCCTCCCTCCCCACAGTGTCAGTAGATGTCCTCGTGTTCTTGTACATCTCTTCCTCTGAGCCTCCCTCCCCCCAGTGTCAGTGTATGTCCTCGTGTTCTTGTACATCTCTTCCTCTGAACCTCCAGTGTCAGTGCATGTCCTCATGTTCTTGTACATCTCTTCCTCTGAGCCTCCCACCCCCCAGTATCAGTGCATGTCCTCGTGTTCTTGTACATCTCTTCCCCTGAGCCTCCCTCCCCCCAGTGTCAGTGCATGTCCTCATGTCCTTGTACATCTCTTCCTCTGAGCCTCCAGTGTCAGTGCATGTCCTCATGTTCTTGTACATCTCTTCCTCTGAGCCTCCAGTGTCAGTGCATGTCCTCGTGTTCTTGTACATCTCTTCCCCTGAGCCTCCCTCCCCCAGTGTCAGTGCATGTCCTCGTGTTCTTGTACTTCTCTTCCTCTGAGCCTCCCTCCCCCCAGTGTCAGTGCATGTCCACGTGTTCTTGTACATCTCTTCCTCTGAGCCTCCCTCCCCCCAGTGTCAGTGCATGTCCTCGTGTTCTTGTACATCTTTTCCTCTGAGCCTCCCGCCCCCAGTGTCAGTGCATGTCCTCGTGTTCTTGTACATCTCTTCCTCTGAGCCTTCCTCCCCCCAGTGTCAGTGCATGTCCACGTATTCTTGTACATCTCTTACTTTGAGCCTCCCTCCCCCCAGTGTCAGTGCATGTCCTCGTGTTCTTGTACATCTCTTACTCTGAGCCTCCCTCCCCCCAGTGTCAGTGCATGTCCTCGTGTTCTTGTACATCTCTTTCTCTGAGCCTCCCCCCCCCAGTGTCAGTGCATGTCCTCGTGTTCTTGTACATCTCTTCCTCTGAGCCTCCAGTGTCAGTGCATGTCCTCATGTTCTTGTACATCTCTTCCTCTGAGCCTCCCTCCCCCCAGTGTCAGTGCATGTCCTCGTGTTCTTGTACATCTCTTCCTCTGAGTCTCCCTCCCCCCCGTGTCAGTGCATGTCCTCGTGTTCTTGTACATCTCTTACTCTGAGCCTCCCTCCCCCCAGTGTCAGTGCATGTCCTCGTGTTCTTGTACATCTCTTCCTCTGAGCCTTCCTCCCCCAGTGTCAGTGCATGTGCTCGTGTTCTTGTAAATCTCTTCCTCTGAGTCTCCCTCCCCAAGTGTCAGTGCATGTGCTCGTGTTCTTGTATATCTCTTCCTCTGAGCCTCCCTCCCCCAGTGTCAGTGCATGTCCTCGTGTTCTTGTGCATCTCTTCCTCTGAGCCTCCCTCCCCCCAGTGTCAGTGCATGTCCTCGTGTTCTTGTACATCTCTTCCTCTGAGCCTCCCTCCCCCCAGTGTCAGTGCAAGTCCTCATGTTCTTGTACATCTCTTCCCCTGAGCCTCCCTCCCCCCAGTGTCAGTGCATGTCCTCATGTTCTTGTACATCTCTTCCTCTGAGCCTCCCTCCCCCCAGTGTCAGTGCATGTCCTCGTGTTCTTGTACATCACTTTCTCTGAGCCTCCCTCCCCCCAGTGTCAGTGCATATCCTCGTGTTCTTGTACATCTCTTCCTCTGAGCCTCCAGTGTCAGTGCATGTCCTCGTGTTCTTGTACATCTCTTCCTCTGAGCCTCCCTCCCCCCAGTGTCAGTGCATGTCCTCGTGTTCTTGTACATCTCTTCCCCTGAGCCTCTCTCCCCCCAGTGTCAGCGCATGTCCTCGTGTTCTTGTACATCTCTTCCCCTGAGCCTCCCTCCCCCCAGTGTCAGTGCATGTACTCATGTTCTTGAACATCTCTTCCCCTGAACCTCCCTCCCCCCAGTGTCAGTGCATGTCCACGTGTTCTTGTACATCTCTTCCTCTGAGCCTCCCTCCCCCCAGTGTCAGTGCATGTCCTCGTGTTCTTGTACATCTCCTCCCCTGAGCCTCCCTCCCCCCAGTGTCAGTGCATGTCCTCGTGTTCTTGTACATCTCTTCCTCTGAGCCTTCCTCCCCCAGTGTCAGTGCATGTGCTCGTGTTCTTGTACATCTCTTCCTCTGAGTCTCCCTCCCCAAGTGTCAGTGCATGTGCTCGTGTTCTTGTATATCTCTTCCTCTGAGCCTCCCTCCCCCAGTGTCAGTGCATGTCCTCGTGTTCTTGTACATCTCTTCCTCTGAGCCTCCCTCCCCCCAGTGTCAGTGCATGTCCTCGTGTTCTTGTACATCTCTTCCTCTGAGCCTCCCTCCCCCCAGTGTCACTGCAAGTCCTCATGTTCTTGTACATCTCTTCCCCTGAGCCTCCCTCCCCCCAGTGTCAGTGCATGTCCTCGTGTTCTTGTACATCTCTTCCTCTGAGCCTCCCTCCCCCCAGTGTCAGTGCATGTCCTCGTGTTCTTGTACATCACTTTCTCTGAGCCTCCCTCCCCCCAGTGTCAGTGCATGTCCTCGTGTTCTTGTACATCTCTTCCTCTGAGCCTCCAGTGTCAGTGCATGTCCTCGTGTTCTTGTACATCTCTTCCTCTGAGCCTCCCTCCCCCCAGTGTCAGTGCATGTCCTCGTGTTCTTGTACATCTCTTCCCCTGAGCCTCTCTCCCCCCAGTGTCAGCGCATGTCCTCGTGTTCTTGTACATCTCTTCCTCTGAGCCTCCCTCCCCCCAGTTTCAGTGCATGTACTCATGTTCTTGAACATCTCTTCCCCTGAACCTCCCTCTCCCCAGTGTCAGTGCATGTCCACGTGTTCTTGTACATCTCTTCCTCTGAGCCTCCCTCCCCCCAGTGTCAGTGCATGTCCTCGTGTTCTTGTACATCTCCTCCCCTGAGCCTTCCTCCCCCCAGTGTCAGTGCATGTCGTCATGTTCTTGTACATCTCTTCCCCTGAGCCTCCCTCCCCCCAGTGTCAGTGCATGTCCTCATGTCCTTGTACATCTCTTCCTCTGAGCCTCCAGTGTCAGTGCATGTCCTCATGTTCTTGTACATCTCTTCCTCTGAGCCTCCAGTGTCAGTGAATGTCCTCATGTTCTTGTACATCTCTTCCTCTGAGCCTCCCTCCCCCCAGTGTCAGTGCATGTCCTCATGTTCTTGTACATCTCTTCCTCTGAGCCTCCCTCCCCCCAGTGTCAGTGCATGTCCTCGTGTTCTTGTACATCTCTTCCTCTGAGTCTCCCTCCCCCCAGTGTCAGTGCATGTCCTTGTGTTCTTGTACATCTCTTCCTCTGTGCCTCCCTCCCCCAGTGTCAGTGCATGTCCTCGTGTTCTTGTGCTTCTCTTCCTCTGAGCCTCCCTCCCCCAGTGTCAGTGCATGTGCTCATGTTCTTGTACATCTCTTCCTCTGTGCCTCCCTCCCCCAGTGTCAGTGCATGTCCTCCTGTTCTTGTGCTTCTCTTCCTCTGAGCCTCCCTCCCCCAGTGTCAGTGCATGTGCTCATGTTCTTGTACATCTCTTCCTCTGAGCCTCCAGTGTCAGTGCATGTCCTCATGTTCTTGTACATCTCTTCCTCTGAGCCTCCCTCCCCCCAGTATCAGTGCATGTCCTCGTGTTCTTGTACATCTCTTCCTCTGAGCTTCCCTCCCCCCAGTGTCAGTGCATGTCCTCGTGTTCTGGTACATCTCTTCCCCTGAGCCTCCCTCCCCCCAGTGTCAGTGCATGTCCTCGTGTTCTTGTACATCTCTTCCTCTGAGCCTCCCTCCCCCCAGTGTCAGTGCATGTCCTCGTGTTCTTGTACATCTCTTCCTCTGAGCCTTCCTCCCCCAGTGTCAGTGCATGTGCTCGTGTTCTTGTACATCTCTTCCTCTGAGTCTCCCTCCCAAAGTGTCAGTGCATGTGCTCGTGTTCTTGTATATCTCTTCCTCTGAGCCTCCCTCCCCCAGTGTCAGTGCATGTCCTCGTGTTCTTGTACATCTCTTCCTCTGAGCCTCCCTCCCCCCAGTGTCAGTGCATGTCCTCGTGTTCTTGTACATCTCTTCCTCTGAGCCTCCCTCCCCCCAGTGTCAGTGCAAGTCCTCATGTTCTTGTACATCTCTTCCCCTGAGCCTCCCTCCCCCCAGTGTCAGTGCATGTCCTCGTGTTCTTGTACATCTCTTCCTCTGAGCCTCCCTCCCCCCAGTGTCAGTGCATGTCCTCGTGTTCTTGTACATTACTTTCTCTGAGCCTCCCTCCCCCCAGTGTCAGTGCATGTCCTCGTGTTCTTGTACATCTCTTCCTCTGAGCCTCCAGTGTCAGTGCATGTCCTCATGTTCTTGTACATCTCTTCCTCTGAGCCTCCCTCCCCCCAGTGTCAGTGCATGTCCTCGTGTTCTTGTACATCTTTTCCCTGAGCCTCTCTCCCCCCAGTGTCAGCGCATGTCCTCGTGTTCTTGTAAATCTCTTCCTCTGAGCCTCCCTCCCCCCAGTGTCAGTGCATGTACTCATGTTCTTGAACATCTCTTCCCCTGAACCTCCCTCCCCCAGTGTCAGTGCATGTCCACGTGTTCTTGTACATCTCTTCCTCTGAGCCTCCCTCCCCCCAGTGTCAGTGCATGTCCTCGTGTTCTTGTACATCTCCTCCCCTGAGCCTTCCTCCCCCCAGTGTCAGTGCATGTCGTCATGTTCTTGTACATCTCTTCCCCTGAGCCTCCCTCCCCCCAGTGTCAGTGCATGTCCTCATGTCCTTGTACATCTCTTCCTCTGAGCCTCCAGTGTCAGTGCATGTCCTCATGTTCTTGTACATCTCTTCCTCTGAGCCTCCAGTGTCAGTGCATGTCCTCATGTTCTTGTACATCTCTTCCTCTGAGCGTCCCTCCCCCCAGTGTCAGTGCATGTCCTCATGTTCTTGTACATCTCTTCCTCTGAGCCTCCCTCCCCCCAGTGTCAGTGCATGTCCTCGTGTTCTTGTACATCTCTTCCTCTGAGTCTCCCTCCCCCCAGTGTCAGTGCATGTCCTTGTGTTCTTGAACATCTCTTCCTCTGTGCCTCCCTCCCCCAGTGTCAGTGCATGTCCTCGTGTTCTTGTGCTTCTCTTCCTCTGAGCCTCCCTCCCCCAGTGTCAGTGCATGTGCTCGTGTTCTTGTACATCTCTTCCTCTGTGCCTCCCTCCCCCAGTGTCAGTGCATGTCCTCCTGTTCTTGTGCTTCTCTTCCTCTGAGCCTCCCTCCCCCAGTGTCAGTGCATGTGCTCATGTTCTTGTACATCTCTTCCTCTGAGCCTCCAGTGTCAGTGCATGTCCTCATGTTCTTGTACATCTCTTCCTCTGAGCCTCCCTCCCCCCAGTATCAGTGCATGTCCTCGTGTTCTTGTACATCTCTTCCTCTGAGCTTCCCTCCCCCCAGTGTCAGTGCATGTCCTCGTGTTCTGGTACATCTCTTCCCCTGAGCCTCCCTCCCCCCAGTGTCAGTGCATGTCCTCGTGTTCTTGTACATCTCTTCCTCTGAGCCTCCCTCCCCCCAGTGTCAGTGCATGTCCTCGTGTTCTTGTACATCTCTTCCTCTGAGCCTTCCTCCCCCAGTGTCAGTGCATGTGCTCGTGTTCTTGTACATCTCTTCCTCTGAGTCTCCCTCCCCAAGTGTCAGTGCATGTGCTCGTGTTCTTGTATATCTCTTCCTCTGAGCCTCCCTCCCCCAGTGTCAGTGCATGTCCTCGTGTTCTTGTACATCTCTTCCTCTGAGCCTCCCTCCCCCCAGTGTCAGTGCATGTCCTCGTGTTCTTGTACATCTCTTCCTCTGAGCCTCCCTCCCCCCAGTGTCAGTGCAAGTCCTTATGTTCTTGTACATCTCTTCCCCTGAGCCTCCCTCCCCCCAGTGTCAGTGCATGTCCTCATGTTCTTGTACATCTCTTCCTCTGAGCCTCCCTCCCCCCAGTGTCAGTGCATGTCCTCGTGTTCTTGTACATCACTTTCTCTGAGCCTCCCTCCCCCCAGTGTCAGTGCATGTCCTCGTGTTCTTGTACATCTCTTCCTCTGAGCCTCCAGTGTCAGTGCATGTCCTCATGTTCTTGTACATCTCTTCCTCTGAGCCTCCCTCCCCCCAGTGTCAGTGCATGTCCTCGTGTTCTTGTACATCTCTTCCCCTGAGCCTCTCTCCCCCCAGTGTCAGCACATGTCTTCGTGATCTTGTACATCTCTTCCTCTTTGCCTCCCTCCCCCCAGTGTCAGTGCATGTACTCATGTTCTTGAACATCTCTTCCCCTGAACCTCCCTCCCCCCAGTGTCAGTGCATGTCCACGTGTTCTTGTACATCTCTTCCTCTGAGCCTCACTCCCCCCAGTGTCAGTGCATGTCCTCGTGTTCTTGTACATCTCCTCCCCTGAGCCTTCCTCCCCCCAGTGTCAGTGCATGTCGTCATGTTCTTGTACATCTCTTCCCCTGAGCCTCCCTCCCCCCAGTGTCAGTGCATGTCCTCATGTCCTTGTATATCTCTTCCTCTGAGCCTCCAGTGTCAGTGCATGTCCTCATGTTCTTGTACATCTCTTCCTCTGAGCCTCCCACCCCCCAGTGTCAGTGCATGTCCTCATGTTCTTGTACATCTCTTCCTCTGAGCCTCCCTCCCCCCAGTGTCAGTGCATGTCCTCGTGTTCTTGTACATCTCTTCCTCTGAGTCTCCCTCCCCCCAGTGTCAGTGCATGTCCTTGTGTTCTTGTACATCTCTTCCTCTGTGCCTCCCTCCCCCAGTGTCAGTGCATGTCCTCGTGTTCTTGTGCTTCTCTTCCTCTGAGCCTCCCTCCCCCAGTGTCAGTGCATGTGCTCGTGTTCTTGTACATCTCTTCCTCTGTGCCTCCCTCCCCAAGTGTCAGTGCATGTCCTCCTGTTCTTGTGCTTCTCTTCCTCTGAGCCTCCCTCCCCCAGGGTCAGTGCATGTTCTTGTGTTCTTGTACATCTCTTCCCCTGAGCCTCCCTCCCCCCAGTGTCAGTACATGTCCTCGTGTTCTTGTACATCTCTTCCTCTGAGCCTCCAGTGTCAGTGCATGTCCTCATGTTCTTGTACATCTCTTCCTCTGAGCCTCCCTCCCCCCAGTATCAGTGCATGTCCTCGTGTTCTTGTACATCTCTTCCTCTGAGCTTCCCTCCCCCCAGTGTCAGTGCATGTTCTTGTGTTCTTGTACATCTCTTCCCCTGAGCCTCCCTCCCCCCAGTGTCAGTACATGTCCTCGTGTTCTTGTACATCTCTTCCCCTGAGCCTCCCTCCCCCCAGTGTCAGTACATGTCCTCGTGTTCTTGTACATCTCTTCCTCTGAGCCTCCCTCCCCCCAGTGTTAGTGCATGTCCTCCTGTTCTTGTACATCTCTTCCTCTGAGCCTCCCTCCCCACAGTGTCAGTAGATGTCCTCGTGTTCTTGTACATCTCTTCCTCTGAGCCTCCCTCCCCCCAGTGTCAGTGTATGTCCTCGTGTTCTTGTACATCTCTTCCTCTGAACCTCCAGTGTCAGTGCATGTCCTCATGTTCTTGTACATCTCTTCCTCTGAGCCTCCCACCCCACAGTATCAGTGCATGTCCTCGTGTTCTTGTACATCTCTTCCCCTGAGCCTCCCTCCCCCCAGTGTCAGTGCATGTCCTCATGTCCTTGTACATCTCTTCCTCTGAGCCTCCAGTGTCAGTGCATGTCCTCATGTTCTTGTACATCTCTTCCTCTGAGCCTCCAGTGTCAGTGCATGTCCTCGTGTTCTTGTACATCTCTTCCCCTGAGCCTCCCTCCCCCAGTGTCAGTGCATGTCCTCGTGTTCTTGTACTTCTCTTCCTCTGAGCCTCCCTCCCCCCAGTGTCAGTGCATGTCCACGTGTTCTTGTACATCTCTTCCTCTGAGCCTCCCTCCCCCCAGTGTCAGTGCATGTCCTCGTGTTCTTGTACATCTTTTCCTCTGAGCCTCCCGCCCCCAGTGTCAGTGCATGTCCTCGTGTTCTTGTACATCTCTTCCTCTGAGCCTTCCTCCCCCCAGTGTCAGTGCATGTCCACGTATTCTTGTACATCTCTTACTTTGAGCCTCCCTCCCCCCAGTGTCAGTGCATGTCCTCGTGTTCTTGTACATCTCTTACTCTGAGCCTCCCTCCCCCCAGTGTCAGTGCATGTCCTCGTGTTCTTGTACATCTCTTTCTCTGAGCCTCCCCCCCCCAGTGTCAGTGCATGTCCTCGTGTTCTTGTACATCTCTTCCTCTGAGCCTCCAGTGTCAGTGCATGTCCTCATGTTCTTGTACATCTCTTCCTCTGAGCCTCCCTTCCCCCAGTGTCAGTGCATGTCCTCGTGTTGTTGTACATCTCTTCCTCTGAGCCTCCCTCCCCCCAGTGTCAGTGCATGTCCTCGTGTTCTTGTACATATCTTCCACTGAGCCTCCAGTTTCAGTGCATGTCCTCATGTTCTTGTACATCTCTAACTCTGAGCCTCCAGTGTCAGTGCATGTCCTCATGTTCTTGTACATCTCTTCCCCTGAACCTCCCTCCCCCCAGTATCAGTGCATGTCCTCGTGTTCTTGTACATCTCTTCCCCTGAGCCTTCCTCCCCCCAGTGTCAGTGCATGTCCTCATGTTCTTGTACATCTCTTCCCCTGAGCCTCCCTCCCCCCAGTGTCAGTGCATGTCCTCATGTCCTTGTACATCTCTTCCTCTGAGGCTCCAGTGTCAGTGCATGTCCTCATGTTCTTGTACATCTCTTCCTCTGAGCCTCCAGTGTCAGTGCATGTCCTCATGTTCTTGTACTTCTCTTCCTCTGAGCCTCCCTCCCCCCAGTGTCAGTGCATGTCCTCATGTTCTTGTACATCTCTTCCTCTGAGCCTCCCTCCCCCCAGTGTCAGTGCATGTCCTTGTGTTCTTGTACATCTCTTCCTCTGAGCCTCCCTCCCCCAGTGTCAGTGCATGTCCTCGTGTTCTTGTACTTCTCTTCCTCTGAGCCTCCCTCCCCTCAGTGTCAGTGCATGTCCACGTGTTCTTGTACATCTCTTCCTCTGAGCCTTCCTCCCCCCAGTGTCAGTGCATGTCCTCGTGTTCTTGTACATCTTTTCCTCTGAGCCTCCCGCCCCCAGTGTCAGTGCATGTCCTCGTGTTCTTGTACATCTCTTCCTCTGAGCCTTCCTCCACCCAGTGTCAGTGCATGTCCACGTATTCTTGTACATCTCTTCCTCTGAGCCTCCCTCCCCCCAGTGTCAGTGCATGTCCTCGTGTTCTTGTACATCTCTTCCTCTGAGCCTCCCTCCCCCCAGTGTCAGTGCATGTCCTCGTGTTCTTGTACATCTCTTTCTCTGAGCCTCCCCCCCCCCAGTGTCAGTGCATGTCCTCGTGTTCTTGTACATCTCTTCCTCTGAGCCTCCAGTGTCAGTGCATGTCCTCATGTTCTTGTACATCTCTTCCTCTGAGCCTCCCTCCCCCCAGTGTCAGTGCATGTCCTCGTGTTGTTGTACATCTCTTCCTCTGAGCCTCCCTCTCCCCAGTGTCAGTGCATGTCATCGTTTTCTTGTACATCTCTTCCACTGAGCCTCCAGTTTCAGTGCATGTCCTCATGCTCTTGTACATCTCTACCTCTGAGCCTCCAGTGTCAGTGCATGTCCTCATATTCTTGTACATCTCTTCCCCTGAACCTCCCTCCCCCCAGTGTCAGTGCATGTCCTCCTGTTCTTGTACATCTCTTCCCCTGAACCTCCCTCCCCCCAGTGTCAGTGCATGTCCTCATGTTCTTATACATCTCTTCTCCTGAGCCTCCCTCCCCCCAGTGTCAGTGCATGTCCTCGTGTTCTTGTACATATCTTCCTCTGAGCCTCCCTCCCCCCAGTGTCAGTGCTTGTCCTCGTGTTCTTGTACATCTCTTCCTCTGAGCCTCCCTCCCCCAGTGTCAGTGCATGTGCTCGTGTTCTTGTACATGTCTTCCTCTGAGCCTCCCTCCCCAAGTGTCAGTGCATGTGCTCGTGTTCTTGTACATCTCTTCCTCTGAGCCTCCCTCCCCCAGTGTCAGTGCATGTCCTCGTGTTCTTGTACATCTCTTCCTCTGAGCCTCCCTTCCCCCAGTGTCAGTGCATGTCCTCGTGTTCTTGTACATCTATTCCTCTGATCCTCCCTCCCCCCAGTGTCAGTGCATGTCCTCGTGTTCTTGTACATCTCTTCCTCTGAGCCTCCCTCCCCCCAGTGTCAGTGCATGTCCTCTTGTTCTTGTACATCTCTTTCTCTGAGCCTCCCTCCCCCCAGTGTCAGTGCATGTCCTCGTGTTCTTGTACAACTCTTCCTCTGAGCCTCCAGTGTCAGTGCATGTCCTCATGTTCTTGTACATTTCTTCCTCTGAGCCTCCCTCCCCCCAGTGTCAGTGCATGTCCTCGTGTTCTTGTACATCTCTTCCCCGGAGCCTCCCTCCCCCAGTGTCAGTGCATGTCCTCGTGTTCTTGTACATCTCTTCCTCTGAGCCTCCCTCCCCCCAGTGTCAGTGCATGTACTCATGTTCTTGTACATCTCTTCCCCTGAACGTCCCTCCTCACAGTGTCAGTGCATGTCCACGTGTTCATGTACATGTCTTCCTCTGAACCTCCCTCCCCCCTGTGTCAGTGCATGTCCTCATGTTCTTGTACATCCATTCCTCTGAGCCTCCTCCCCCCAGTGTCAGTGCATGTCCTCGTGTTCTTGTACTTCTCTTCCTCTGAGCCTCCCTCCCCCCAGTGTCAGTGCATGTCCTCGTGTTCTTGTACATCTCTTCCTCTGAGCCTCCTCCCCCCAGTGTCAGTGCATGTCCTCGTGTTCTTGTACATCTCTTCCTCTGTGCCTCCTCCCCCCAGTGTCAGTGCATGTCCTCGTGTTCTTGTACTTCTCTTCCTCTGAGCCTCCCTCCACCCACTGTCAGTGCATGTCCTCATGTTCATGTACTTCTCTTCCTCTTAGCCTCCCTCCCCCCAATGTCAGTGCATGTCCTCGTGTTCTTGTACATCTCATCCTCTGAGCCTCCTCCCCCCAGTGTCAGTGCATGTCCTCGTGTTCTTGTACATCTCTTCCTCTGAGCCTCCCTCCCCCCATTGTCAGTGCATGTCCTCGTGTTCTTGTACATCTCTTCTTCTGAGGCTCCAGTGTCAGTGCATGTCCTCATGTTCTTGTACATCTCTTCCTCTGAGCCTCCCTCACCCCAGTGTCAGTGCATGTCCTCATGTTCTTGTACATCTCTTCCCCTGAACCTCCCTCCCCCCAGTGTCAGTGCATGTCCTCCTGTTCTTGTACATCTCTTCCCCTGAACCTCCCTCCCCCCAGTGTCAGTGCATGTCCTCGTGTTCTTGTACATCTCTTCCTCTGAGCCTCCCTCCCCCCAGTGTCAGTGCATGTCCTCATGTTCTTGTACATCTCTTCCTCTGAGCCTCCCTCCCCCCAGTGTCAGTGCATGTCCTCGTGTTCTTGTACATCTCTTCCTCTGAGCCTCCCTCCCCCAGTGTCAGTGCATGTGCTCGTGTTCTTGCACATCCCTTCCTCTGAGCCACCCTTCCTCGGTGTCAGTGCATGTGCTCGTGTTCTTGTACATCTCTTCCTCTGTGCCTCCCTCCCCCAGTGTCAGTGCATGTCCACGTGTTCATGTACATCTCTTCCTCTGAACCTCCCTCCCCCCTGTGTCAGTGCATGTCCTCATGTTCTTGTACATCCATTCCTCTGAGCCTCCTCCCCCCAGTGTCAGTGCATGTCCTCGTGTTCTTGTACTTCTCTTCCTCTGAGCCTCCCTCCCCCCAGTGTCAGTGCATGTCCTCGTGTTCTTGTACATCTTTTCCTCTGAGCCTCCTCCCCCCAGTGTCAGTGCATGTCCTCGTGTTCTTGTACATCTCTTCCTCTGTGCCTCCTCCCCCCAGTGTCAGTGCATGTCCTCGTGTTCTTGTACTTCTCTTCCTCTGAGCCTCCCTCCACCCACTGTCAGTGCATGTCCTCATGTTCATGTACTTCTCTTCCTCTGAGCCTCCCTCCCCCCAATGTCAGTGCATGTCCTCGTGTTCTTGTACATCTCATCCTCTGAGCCTCCTCCCCCCAGTGTCAGTGCATGTCCTCGTGTTCTTGTACATCTCTTCCTCTGAGCCTCCCTCCCCCCATTGTCAGTGCATGTCCTCGTGTTCTTGTACATCTCTTCCTCTGAGGCTCCAGTGTCAGTGCATGTCCTCATGTTCTTGTACATCTCTTCCACTGAGCCTCCCTCACCCCAGTGTCAGTGCATGTCCTCATGTTCTTGTACATCTCTTCCCCTGAACCTCCCTCCCCCCAGTGTCAGTGCATGTCCTCCTGTTCTTGTACATCTCTTCCCCTGAACCTCCCTCCCCCCAGTGTCAGTGCATGTCCTCGTGTTCTTGTACATCTCTTCCTCTGAGCCTCCCTCCCCCCAGTGTCAGTGCATGTCCTCATGTTCTTGTACATCTCTTCCTCTGAGCCTCCCTCCCCCCAGTGTCAGTGCATGTCCTCATGTTCTTGTACATCTCTTCCTCTGAACCTCCCTCCCCCAGTGTCAGTGCATGTGCTCGTGTTCTTGCACATCTCTTCCTCTGAGCCACCCTTCCTCGGTGTCAGTGCATGTGCTCGTGTTCTTGTACATCTCTTCCTCTGTGCCTCCCTCCCCCAGTGTCAGTGCATGTCCTTGTGTTCTTGTGCTTCTCTTCCTCTGAGCCTCCATCGCCCAGTGTCAGTGCATGTGCTCATGTTCTTGTACATCTCTTCCTCTGAGCCTCCCTCCCCCCAGTGTCAGTGCATGTCCTCGTGTTCTTGTACATCTCTTCCTCTGAGCCTCCCTCCCCCCAGTGTCAGTGCATGTTCTCGTGTTCTTGTACATCTCTACCCCTGAGCCTCCCTCCCCCCAGTGTCAGTACATGTCCTCGTGTTCTTGTACATCTCTTCCTCTGAGCCTCCCTCCCCCCAGTGTCAGCGCATGTCCTCGTGTTCTTGTACATCCCTTCCTCTGAGCCCCCCTCCCCCCAGTGTCAGTGCATGTCCTCATGTTCTTGTACATCTCTTCCTCTGAGCCTCCCTCCCCCCAGTGTCAGTGCATGTCCTCGTGTTCTTGTACATCTCTTCCTCTGAGCCTCCCTCCCCCAGTGTCAGTGCATGTCCTCGTGTTCTTGTACTTCTCTTCCTCTGAGCCTCCCTCCCCCCAGTGTCAGTGCATGTCCACGTGTTCTTGTACATCTCTTCCTCTGAGCCTCCCTCCCCCCAGTGTCAGTGCATGTCCTCGTGTTCTTGTACAACTTTTCGTCTGAGCCTCCCACCCCCAGTGTCAGTGCATGTCCTCATGTTCTTGTACATCTCTTCCTCTTAGCCTTCCTCCCCCCAGTGTCAGTGCATGTCCACGTATTCTTGTACATCTCTTCCTTTGAGCCTCCCTCCCCCCAGTGTCAGTGCATGTCCTCGTGTTCTTGTACATCTCTTCCTCTGAGCCTCCCTCCCCCCAGTGTCAGTGCATGTCCTCGTGTTCTTGTACATCTCTTTCTCTGAGCCTCCCCCCCCCAGTGTCAGTGCATGTCCTCGTGTTCTTGTACATCTCATCCTCTGAGCCTCCAGTGTCAGTGCATGTCCTCATGTTCTTGTACATCTCTTCCTCTGAGCCTCCCTCCCCCCAGTGTCAGTGCATGTCCTCGTGTTGTTGTACATCTCTTCCTCTGAGCCTCCCTCCCCCCAGTGTCAGTGCATGTCCTCGTGTTCTTGTACATCTCTTCCACTGAGCCTCCAGTTTCAGTGCATGTCCTCATGTTCTTGTACATCTCTACCTCTGAGCCTCCAGTGTCAGTGCATGTCCTCATGTTCTTGTACATCTCTTCCCCAGAACCTCCCTCCCCCCAGTATCAGTGCATGTCCTCGTGTTCTTGTACATCTCTTCCCCTGAGCTTTCCTCCCCCCAGTGTCAGTGCATGTCCTCATGTTCTTGTACATCTCTTCCCCTGAGCCTCCCTCCCCCCAGTGTCAGTGCATGTCCTCATGTCCTTGTACATCTCTTCCTCTGAGCCTCCAGTGTCAGTGCATGTCCTCATGTTCTTGTACATCTCTTCCTCTGAGCCTCCAGTGTCAGTGCATGTCCTCATGTTCTTGTACATCTCTTCCTCTGAGCCTCCCTCCCCCCAGTGTCAGTGCATGTCCTCACGTTCTTGTACATCTCTTCCTCTGAGCCTCCCTCCCCCCAGTGTCAGTGCATGTCCTCGTGTTCTTGTACATCTCTTTCTCTGAGCCTCCCTCCCCCAGTGTCAGTGCATGTCCTCGTGTTCTTGTACATCTTTTCCTCTGAGCCTCCCGCCCCCAGTGTCAGTGCATGTCCTCATGTTCTTGTACATCTCTTCCTCTGAGCCTTCCTCCCCCCAGTGTCAGTGGATGTCCACGTATTCTTGTACATCTCTTCCTCTGAGCCTCCCTCCCCCCAGTGTCAGTGCATGTCCTCGTGTTCTTGTACATCTCTTCCTCTGAGCCTCCTCCCCCCAGTGTCAGTGCATGTTCTCGTGTTCTTGTACTTCTCTTCCTCTGAGCCTCCCTCCACCCACTGTCAGTGCATGTCCTCATGTTCATGTACTTCTCTTCCTCTGAGCCTCCCTCCCCCCAATGTCAGTGCATGTCCTCGTGTTCTTGTACATCTCATCCTCTGAGCCTCCTCCCCCCAGTGTCAGTGCATGTCCTCGTGTTCTTGTACATCTCTTCCTCTGAGCCTCCCTCCCCCCATTGTCAGTGCATGTCCTCGTGTTCTTGTACATCTCTTCCTCTGAGGCTCCAGTGTCAGTGCATGTCCTCATGTTCTTGTACATCTCTTCCTCTGAGCCTCCCTCACCCCAGTGTCAGTGCATGTCCTCATGTTCTTGTACATCTCTTCCCCTGAACCTCCCTCCCCCCAGTGTCAGTGCATGTCCTCCTGTTCTTGTACATCTCTTCCTCTGAACCTCCCTCCCCCCAGTGTCAGTGCATGTCCTCGTGTTCTTGTACATCTCTTCCTCTGAGCCTCCCTCCCCCCAGTGTCAGTGCATGTCCTCATGTTCTTGTACATCTCTTCCTCTGAGCCTCCCTCCCCCCAGTGTCAGTGCATGTCGTCGTGTTCTTGTACATCTCTTCCTCTGAGCCTCCCTCCCCCAGTGTCAGTGCATGTGCTCGTGTTCTTGCACATCTCTTCCTCTGAGCCACCCTTCCCCGGTGTCAGTGCATGTGCTCGTGTTCTTGTACATCTCTTCCTCTGTTCCTCCCTCCCCCAGTGTCAGTGCATGTCCTTGTGTTCTTGTGCTTCTCTTCCTCTGAGCCTCCATCCCCCAGTGTCAGTGCATGTGCTCATGTTCTTGTACATCTCTTCCTCTGAGCCTCCCTCCCCCCAGTGTCAGTGCATGTCCTCGTGTTCTTGTACATCTCTTCCTCTGAGCCTCCCTCCCCCCAGTGTCAGTGCATGTCCTCGTGTTCTTGTACATCCCTTCCTCTGAGCCCCCCTCCCCCCAGTGTCAGTGCATGTCCTCATGTTCTTGTACATCTCTTCCTCTGAGCCTCCCTCCCCCCAGTGTCAGTGCATGTCCTCGTGTTCTTGTACATCTCTTCCTCTGAGCCTCCCTCCCCCAGTGTCAGTGCATGTCCTCGTGTTCTTGTACATCTCTTCCTCTGAGCCTCCCTCCCCCCAGTGTCAGTGCATGTCCTCGTGTTCTTGTACATCCCTTCCTCTGAGCCCCCCTCCCCCCAGTGTCAGTGCATGTCCTCATGTTCTTGTACATCTCTTCCTCTGAGCCTCCCTCCCCCCAGTGTCAGTGCATGTCCTCGTGTTCTTGTACATCTCTTCCTCTGAGCCTCCCTCCCCCAGTGTCAGTGCATGTCCTCATGTTCTTGTACATCTCTTCCTCTGAGCCTCCCTCCCCCCAGTGTCAGTGCATGTCCTCGTGTTCTTGTACATCTCTTCCTCTGAGCCTCCCTCCCCCAGTGTCAGTGCATGTCCTCATGTTCTTGTACATCTCTTCCTCTGAGCCTCCCTCCCCCCAGTGTCAGTGCATGTCCTCGTGTTCTTGTACATCTCTTCCTCTGAGCCTCCCTCTCCCAGTGTCAGTGCATGTCCTCGTGTTCTTGTACATCTTTTCCTCTGAGCCTCCCGCCCCCAGTGTCAGTGCATGTCCTCATGTTCTTGTACATCTCTTCCTCTGAGCCTTCCTCCCCCCAGTGTCAGTGGATGTCCACGTATTCTTGTACATCTCTTCCTCTGAGCCTCCCTCCCCCCAGTGTCAGTGCATGTCCTCGTGTTCTTGTACATCTCTTCCTCTGAGCCTCCCTCCCCCCAGTGTCAGTGCATGTCCTCGTGTTCTTGTACATCTCTTTCTCTGAGCCTCCCCCCCCCCAGTGTCAGTGCATGTCCTCGTGTTCTTGTACATCTCTTCCTCTGAGCCTCCAGTGTCAGTGCATGTCCTCATGTTCTTGTACATCTCTTCCTCTGAGCCTCCCTCCACCCAGTGTCAGTGCATGTCCTCGTGTTCTTGTACATCTCTTCCACTGAGCCTCCAGTTTCAGTGCATGTCCTCATGTTCTTGTACATCTCTACCTCTGAGCCTCCAGTGTCAGTGCATGTCCTCATGTTCTTGTACATCTCTTCCCCTGAACCTCCCTCCCCCCAATGTCAGTGCATGTCCTCCTGTTCTTGTACATCTCTTCCCCTGAACCTCCCCCCCCCAGTGTCAGTGCATGTCCTCGTGTTCTTGTACATCTCTTCCTCTGAGCCTCCAGTGTCAGTGCATGTCCTCGTGTTGTTGTACATCTCTTCCTCTGAGCCTCCCTCCCCCCAGTGTCAGTGCATGTCCTCATGTTCTTGTACATCTTTTCCACTGAGCCTCCAGTTTCAGTGCATGTCCTCATGTTCTTATACATCTCTACCTCTGAGCCTCCAGTGTCAGTGCATGTCCTCATGTTCTTGTACATCTCTTCCCCTGAACCTCCCTCCCCCCAATGTGAGTGCATGTCCTCCTGTTCTTGTACATCTCTTCCCCTGAACCTCCCTCCCCCCAGTGTCAGTGCATGTCCTCGTGTTCTTATACATCTCTTCCCCTGAGCCTCCCTCCCCCCAGTGTCAGTGCATGTCCTCGTGTTCTTGTACATATCTTCCTCTGAGCCTCATTCCCCCCAATGTCAGTGCTTGTCCTCGTGTTCTTCTACATCTCTTCCTCTGAGCCTCCCTCCCCCAGTGTCAGTGCATGTGCCCGTGTTCTTGTACATCTCTCCTCTGAGCCTCCCTCCCCAAGTGTCAGTGCATGAGCTCGTGTTCTTGTACATCTCTTCCTCTGAGCCTCCCTCCCCCAGTGTCAGTGCATGTCCTCGTGTTCTTGTACATCTCTTCCTCTGAGCCTCCCTTCCCCCAGTGTCAGTGCATGTCCTCGTGTTCTTGTACATCTCTTCCTCTGAGCCTCCCTCCCCCCAGTGTCAGTGCATGTCCTCGTGTTCTTGTACATCTCTTCCCCTGAGCCTCCCTCCCCCCAGTGTCAGTGCATGTCCTCGTGTTCTTGTACATCTCTTCCTCTCAGCCTCCCTCCCCCCAGTGTCAGTGCATGTCCTCTTGTTCTTGTACATCTCTTTCTCTGAGCCTCCCTCCCCCCAGTGTCAGTGCATGTCCTCGTGTTCTTGTACTTCTCTTCCTCTGAGCCTCCAGTGTCAGTGCATGTCCTCATGTTCTTGTACATTTCTTCCTCTGAGCCTCCCTCCCCCCAGTGTCAGTGCATGTCCTCGTGTTCTTTTACATCTCTTCCCCTGAGCCTCCCTCCCCCCAGTGTCAGTGCATGTCCTCGTGTTCTTGTACATCTCTTCCTCTGAGCCTCCCTCCCCCCAGTGTCAGTGCATGTACTCATGTTCTTGTACATCTCTTCCCCTGAACATCCCTCCCCACAGTGTCAGTGAATGTCCACGTGTTCATGTACATCTCTTCCTCTGAACCTCCCTCCCCCCAGTGTCAGTGCATGTCCTCAAGTTCTTGTACATCCATTCCTCTGAGCCTCCTCCCCCCAGTGTCAGTGCATGTCCTCGTGTTCTTGTACTTCTCTTCCTCTGAGCCTCCCTCCCCCCAGTGTCAGTGCATGTCCTCGTGTTCTTGTACATCTCTTCCACTGAGCCTCCTCCCCCCAGTGTCAGTGCATGTCCTCGTGTTCTTGTACATCTCTTCCTCTGAGCCTCCTCCCCCCAGTGTCAGTGCATGTCCTCGTGTTCTTGTACTTCTCTTCCTCTGAGCCTCCCTCCCCCCACTGTCAGTGAATGTCCTCATGTTCATGTACTTCTCTTCCTCTGAGCCTCCCTCCCCCCAATGTCAGTGCATGTCCTCGTGTTCTTGTACATCTCATCCTCTGAGCCTCCTCCCCCCAGTGTCAGTGCATGTCCTCGTGTTCTTGTACATCTCTTCCTCTGAGCCTCCCTCCCCCCAGTGTCAGTGCATGTCCTCCTGTTCTTGTACATCTCTTCCCCTGAACCTCCCTCCCCCCAGTGTCAGTGCATGTCCTCGTGTTCTTATACATCTCTTCCCCTGAGCCTCCCTCCCCCCACTGTCAGTGCATGTCCTCGTGTTCTTGTACATATCTTCCTCTGAGCCTCCCTCCCCCCAGTGTCAGTGCTTGTCCTCGTGTTCTTGTACATCTCTTCCTCTGAGCCTCCCTCCCCCAGTGTCAGTGCATGTGCTCGTGTTCTTGTACATCTCTTCCTCTGAGCCTCCCTCCCCAAGTGTCAGTGCATGAGCTCGTGTTCTTGTACATCTCTTCCTCTGAGCCTCCCTCCCCCAGTGTCAGTGCATGTCCTCGTGTTCTTGTACATCTCTTCCTCTGAGCCTCCCTTCCCCCAGTGTCAGTGCATGTCCTCGTGTTCTTGTACATCTCTTCCTCTGAGCCTCCCTCCCCCCAGTGTCAGTGCATGTCCTCGTGTTCTTGTACATCTCTTCCCCTGAGCCTTCCTCCCCCCAGTGTCAGTGCATGTCCTTGTGTTCTTGTACATCTCTTCCTCTGAGCCTCCCTCCCCCCAGTGTCAGTGCATGTCCTCTTGTTCTTGTACATCTCTTTCTCTGAGCCTCCCTCCCCCCAGTGTCAGTGCATGTCCTCGTGTTCTTGTACATCTCTTCCTCTGAGCCTCCAGTGTCAGTGCATGTCCTCATGTTCTTGTACATTTCTTCCTCTGAGCCTCCCTCCCCCCAGTGTCAGTGCATGTCCTCGTGTTCTTGTACATCTCTTCCCCTGAGCCTCCCTCCCCCCAGTGTCAGTGCATGTCCTCGTGTTCTTGTACATCTCTTCCTCTGAGCCTCCCTCCCCCCAGTGTCAGTGCATGTACTCATGTTCTTGTACATCTCTTCCCCTGAACGTCCCTCCCCACAGTGTCAGTGCATGTCCACGTGTTCATGTACATCTCTTCCTCTGAACCTCCCTCCCCCCAGTGTCAGTGCATGTCCTCATGTTCTTGTACATCCATTTCTCTGAGCCTCCTCCCCCCAGTGTCAGTGCATGTCCTCGTGTTTTTGTACTTCTCTTCCTCTGAGCCTCCCTCCCCCCAGTGTCAGTGCATGTCCTCGTGTTCTTGTACATCTCTTCCTCTGAGCCTCCTCCCCCCAGTGTCAGTGCATGTCCTCGTGTTCTTGTACATCTCTTCCTCTGAGCCTCCTCCCCCCAGTGTCAGTGCATGTCCTCGTGTTCTTGTACTTCTCTTCCTCTGAGCCTCCCTCCCCCCACTGTCAGTGAATGTCCTCATGTTCATGTACTTCTCTTCCTCTGAGCCTCCCTCCCCCCAATGTCAGTGCATGTCCTCGTGTTCTTGTACATCTCTTCCTCTGAGGCTCCAGTGTCAGTGCATGTCCTCATGTTCTTGTACATCTCTTCCTCTGAGCCTCCCTCACCCCAGTGTCAGTGCATGTCCTCATGTTCTTGTACATCTCTTCCCCTGAACCTAACTCCCCCCAGTGTCAGTGCATGTCCTCCTGTTCTTGTACATCTCTTCCCCTGAACCTCCCTCCCCCCAGTGTCAGTGCATGTCCTCGTGTTCTTGTACATCTCTTCCCCTGAGCCTCCCTCCCCCCAGTGTCAGTGCATGTCCTCATGTTCTTGTACATCTCTTCCTCTGAGCTTCCCTCCCCCAAGTGTCAGTGCATGTCCTCGTGTTCTTGTACATCTCTTCCTCTGAGCCTCCCTCCCCCAGTGTCAGTGCATGTGCTCGTGTTCTTGCACATCTTTTCCTCTGAGCCTCCCGCCCCCAGTGTCAGTGCATGTCCTCGTGTTCTTGTACATCTCTTCCTCTGAGCCTTCCTCCCCCCAGTATCAGTGCATGTCCACGTATTCTTGTACATCTCTTCCTCTGAGCCTCCCTCCCCCCAGTGTCAGTGCATGTCCTCGTGTTCTTGTACATCTCTTCCTCTGAGCCTCCCTCCCCCCAGTGTCAGTGCATGTCCTCCTGTTCTTGTACATCTCTTGCCCTGAACCTCCCTCCCCCCAGTGTCAGTGCATGTCCTCGTGTTCTTGTACATCTCTTCCTCTGAGCCTCCCTCCCCCCAGTGTCAGTGCATGTCCTCCTGTTCTTGTACATCTCTTCCCCTGAACCTCCCTCCCCCCAGTGTCAGTGCATGTCCTCGTGTTCTTATACATCTCTTCCCCTGAGCCTCCCTCCCCCCACTGTCAGTGCATGTCCTCGTTTTCTTGTACATATCTTCCTCTGAGCCTCCCTCCCCCCAGTGTCAGTGCTTGTCCTCGTGTTCTTGTACATCTCTTCCTCTGAGCCTCCCTCCCCCAGTGTCAGTGCATGTGCTCGTGTTCTTGTACATCTCTTCCTCTGAGCCTCCCTCCCCAAGTGTCAGTGCATGAGCTCGTGTTCTTGTACATCTCTTCCTCTGAGCCTCCCTCCCCCAGTGTCAGTGCATGTCCTCGTGTTCTTGTACATCTCTTCCTCTGAGCCTCCCTTCCCCCAGTGTCAGTGCATGTCCTCGTGTTCTTGTACATCTCTTCCTCTGAGCCTCCCTCCCCCCAGTGTCAGTGCATGTCCTCGTGTTCTTGTACATCTCTTCCCCTGAGCCTTCCTCCCCCCAGTGTCAGTGCATGTCCTCGTGTTCTTGTACATCTCTTCCTCTGAGCCTCCCTCCCCCCAGTGTCAGTGCATGTCCTCTTGTTCTTGTACATCTCTTTCTCTGAGCCTCCCTCCCCCCAGTGTCAGTGCATGTCCTCGTGTTCTTGTACATCTCTTCCTCTGAGCCTCCAGTGTCAGTGCATGTCCTCATGTTCTTGTACATTTCTTCCTCTGAGCCTCCCTCCCCCCAGTGTCAGTGCATGTCCTCGTGTTCTTGTACATCTCTTCCCCTGAGCCTCCCTCCCCCCAGTGTCAGTGCATGTCCTCGTGTTCTTGTACATCTCTTCCTCTGAGCCTCCCTCCCCCCAGTGTCAGTGCATGTACTCATGTTCTTGTACATCTCTTCCCCTGAACGTCCCTCCCCAGTGTCAGTGCATGTCCACGTGTTCATGTACATCTCTTCCTCTGAACCTCCCTCCCCCCAGTGTCAGTGCATGTCCTCATGTTCTTGTACATCCATTTCTCTGAGCCTCCTCCCCCCAGTGTCAGTGCATGTCCTCGTGTTTTTGTACTTCTCTTCCTCTGAGCCTCCCTCCCCCCAGTGTCAGTGCATGTCCTCGTGTTCTTGTACATCTCTTCCTCTGAGCCTCCTCCCCCCAGTGTCAGTGCATGTCCTCGTGTTCTTGTACATCTCTTCCTCTGAGCCTCCTCCCCCCAGTGTCAGTGCATGTCCTCGTGTTCTTGTACTTCTCTTCCTCTGAGCCTCCCTCCCCCCACTGTCAGTGAATGTCCTCATGTTCATGTACTTCTCTTCCTCTGAGCCTCCCTCCCCCCAATGTCAGTGCATGTCCTCGTGTTCTTGTACATCTCTTCCTCTGAGGCTCCAGTGTCAGTGCATGTCCTCATGTTCTTGTACATCTCTTCCTCTGAGCCTCCCTCACCCCAGTGTCAGTGCATGTCCTCATGTTCTTGTACATCTCTTCCCCTGAACCTCCCTCCCCCCAGTGTCAGTGCATGTCCTCCTGTTCTTGTACATCTCTTCCCCTGAACCTCCCTCCCCCCAGTGTCAGTGCATGTCCTCGTGTTCTTGTACATCTCTTCCCCTGAGCCTCCCTCCCCCCAGTGTCAGTGCATGTCCTCATGTTCTTGTACATCTCTTCCTCTGAGCCTCCCTCCCCCAAGTGTCAATGCATGTCCTCGTGTTCTTGTACATCTCTTCCTCTGAGCCTCCCTCCCCCAGTGTCAGTGCATGTGCTCGTGTTCTTGCACATCTTTTCCTCTGAGCCTCCCGCCCCCAGTGTCAGTGCATGTCCTCGTGTTCTTGTACATCTCTTCCTCTGAGCCTTCCTCCCCCCAGTATCAGTGCATGTCCACGTATTCTTGTACATCTCTTCCTCTGAGCCTCCCTCCCCCCAGTGTCAGTGCATGTCCTCGTGTTCTTGTACATCTCTTCCTCTGAGCCTCCCTCCCCCCAGTGTCAGTGCATGTACTCATGTTCTTGTACATCTCTTCCCCTGAACGTCCCTCCCCACAGTGTCAGTGCATGTCCACGTGTTCATGTACATCTCTTCCTCTGAACCTCCCTCCCCCCTGTGTCAGTGCATGTCCTCATGTTCTTGTACATCCATTCCTCTGAGCCTCCCTCCACCCAGTGTCAGTGCATGTCCTCGTGTTCTTGTACTTCTCTTCCTCTGAGCCTCCCTCCCCCCAGTGTCAGTGCATGTTCTCGTGTTCTTGAACATCTCTTCCTCTGAGCCTCCTCCCCCCAGTGTCAGTGCATGTCCTCGTGTTCTTGTACATCTCTTCCTCTGTGCCTCCTCCCCCCAGTGTCAGTGCATGTCCTCGTGTTCTTGTACTTCTCTTCCTCTGAGCCTCCCTCCACCCACTGTCAGTGCATGTCCTCATGTTCATGTACTTCTCTTCCTCTGAGCCTCCCTCCCCCCAATGTCAGTGCATGTCCTCGTGTTCTTGTACATCTCATCCTCTGAGCCTCCTCCCCCCAGTGTCAGTGCATGTCCTCGTGTTCTTGTACATCTCTTCCTCTGAGCCTCCCTCCCCCCATTGTCAGTGCATGTCCTCGTGTTCTTGTACATCTCTTCTTCTGAGGCTCCAGTGTCAGTGCATGTCCTCATGTTCTTGTACATCTCTTCCTCTGAGCCTCCCTCACCCCAGTGTCAGTGCATGTCCTCATGTTCTTGTACATCTCTTCCCCTGAACCTCCCTCCCCCCAGTGTCAGTGCATGTCCTCCTGTTCTTGTACATCTCTTCCCCTGAACCTCCCTCCCCCCAGTGTCAGTGCATGTCCTCGTGTTCTTGTACATCTCTTCCTCTGAGCCTCCCTCCCCCCAGTGTCAGTGCATGTCCTCATGTTCTTGTACATCTCTTCCTCTGAGCCTCCCTCCCCCCAGTGTCAGTGCATGTCCTCGTGTTCTTGTACATCTCTTCCTCTGAGCCTCCCTCCCCCAGTGTCAGTGCATGTGCTCGTGTTCTTGCACATCTCTTCCTCTGAGCCACCCTTCCTCGGTGTCAGTGCATGTGCTCGTGTTCTTGTACATCTCTTCCTCTGTGCCTCCCTCCCCCAGTGTCAGTGCATGTCCACGTGTTCATGTACATCTCTTCCTCTGAACCTCCCTCCCCCCTGTGTCAGTGCATGTCCTCATGTTCTTGTACATCCATTCCTCTGAGCCTCCTCCCCCCAGTGTCAGTGCATGTCCTCGTGTTCTTGTACTTCTCTTCCTCTGAACCTCCCTCCCCCCTGTGTCAGTGCATGTCCTCATGTTCTTGTACATCTCTTCCTCTGAGCCTCCTCCCCCCAGTGTCAGTGCATGTCCTCGTGTTCTTGTACATCTCTTCCTCTGTGCCTCCTCCCCCCACTGTCAGTGCATGTCCTCGTGTTCTTGTACTTCTATTCCTCTGAGCCTCCCTCCACCCACTGTCAGTGCATGTCCTCATGTTCATGTACTTCTCTTCCTCTGAGCCTCCCTCCCCCCAATGTCTGTGCATGTCCTCGTGTTCTTGTACATCTCATCCTCTGAGCCTCCTCCCCCCAGTGTCAGTGCATGTCCTCGTGTTCTTGTACATCTCTTCCTCTGAGCCTCCCTCCCCCCATTGTCAGTGCATGTCCTCGTGTTCTTGTACATCTCTTCTTCTGAGGCTCCAGTGTCAGTGCATGTCCTCATGTTCTTGTACATCTCTTCCTCTGAGCCTCCCTCACCCCATTGTCAGTGCATGTCCTCATGTTCTTGTACATCTCTTCCCCTGAACCTCCCTCCCCCCAGTGTCAGTGCATGTCCTCCTGTTCTTGTACATCTCTTCCCCTGAACCTCCCTCCCCCCAGTGTCAGTGCATGTCCTCGTGTTCTTGTACATCTCTTCCTCTGAGCCTCCCTCCCCCCAGTGTCAGTGCATGTCCTCATGTTCTTGTACATCTCTTCCTCTGAGCCTCCCTCCCCCCAGTGTCAGTGCATGTCCTCGTGTTCTTGTACATCTCTTCCTCTGAGCCTCCCTCCCCCAGTGTCAGTGCATGTGCTCGTGTTCTTGCACATCTCTTCCTCTGAGCCACCCTTCCTCGGTGTCAGTGCATGTGCTCGTGTTCTTGTACATCTCTTCCTCTGTGCCTCCCTCCCCCAGTGTCAGTGCATGTCCACGTGTTCATGTACATCTCTTCCTCTGAACCTCCCTCCCCCCTGTGTCAGTGCATGTCCTCATGTTCTTGTACATCCATTCCTCTGAGCCTCCTCCCCCCAGTGTCAGTGCATGTCCTCGTGTTCTTGTACTTCTCTTCCTCTGAACCTCCCTCCCCCCTGTGTCAGTGCATGTCCTCATGTTCTTGTACATCTCTTCCTCTGAGCCTCCTCCCCCCAGTGTCAGTGCATGTCCTCGTGTTCTTGTACATCTCTTCCTCTGTGCCTCCTCCACCCAGTGTCAGTGCATGTCCTCGTGTTCTTGTACTTCTCTTCCTCTGAGCCTCCCTCCACCCACTGTCAGTGCATGTCCTCATGTTCATGTACTTCTCTTCCTCTGAGCCTCCCTCCCCCCAATGTCAGTGCATGTCCTCGTGTTCTTGTACATCTCATCCTCTGAGCCTCCTCCCCCCAGTGTCAGTGCATGTCCTCGTGTTCTTGTACATCTCTTCCTCTGAGCCTCCCTCCCCCCATTGTCAGTGCATGTCCTCGTGTTCTTGTACATCTCTTCCTCTGAGGCTCCAGTGTCAGTGCATGTCCTCATGTTATTGTACATCTCTTCCACTGAGCCTCCCTCACCCCAGTGTCAGTGCATGTCCTCATGTTCTTGTACATCTCTTCCCCTGAACCTCCCTCCCCCCAGTGTCAGTGCATGTCCTCCTGTTCTTGTACATCTCTTCCCCTGAACCTCCCTCCCCCCAGTGTCAGTGCATGTCCTCGTGTTCTTGTACATCTCTTCCTCTGAGCCTCCCTCCCCCCAGTGTCAGTGCATGTCCTCATGTTCTTGTACATCTCTTCCTCTGAGCCTCCCTCCCCCCAGTGTCAGTGCATGTCCTCGTGTTCTTGTACATCTCTTCCTCTGAGCCTCCCTCCCCCAGTGTCAGTGCATGTGCTCGTGTTCTTGCACATCTCTTCCTCTGAGCCACCCTTCCTCGGTGTCAGTGCATGTGCTCGTGTTCTTGTACATCTCTTCCTCTGTGCCTCCCTCCCCCAGTGTCAGTGCATGTCCTTGTGTTCTTGTGCTTCTCTTCCTCTGAGCCTCCATCCCCCAGTGTCAGTGCATGTGCTCATGTTCTTGTACATCTCTTCCTCTGAGCCTCCCTCCCCCCAGTGTCAGTGCATGTCCTCGTGTTCTTGTACATCTCTTCCTCTGAGCCTCCCTCCCCCCAGTGTCAGTGCATGTTCTCGTGTTCTTGTACATCTCTACCCCTGAGCCTCCCTCCCCCCACTGTCAGTACATGTCCTCGTGTTCTTGTACATCTCTTCCTCTGAGCCTCCCTCCCCCCAGTGTCAGTGCATGTCCTCGTGTTCTTGTACATCCCTTCCTCTGAGCCCCCCTCCCCCCAGTGTCAGTGCATGTCCTCATGTTCTTGTACATCTCTTCCTCTGAGCCTCCCTCCCCCCAGTGTCAGTGCATGTCCTCGTGTTCTTGTACATCTCTTCCTCTGAGACTCCCTCCCCCAGTGTCAGTGCATGTCCTCGTGTTCTTGTACTTCTCTTCCTCTGAGCCTCCCTCCCCCCAGTGTCAGTGCATGTCCACGTGTTCTTGTACATCTCTTCCTCTGAGCCTCCCTCCACCCAGTGTCAGTGCATGTCCTCGTGTTCTTGTACAACTTTTCCTCTGAGCCTCCCACCCCCAGTGTCAGTGCATGTCCTCATGTTCTTGTACATCTCTTCCTCTTAGCCTTCCTCCCCCCAGTGTCAGTGCATGTCCACGTATTCTTGTACATCTCTTCCTTTGAGCCTCCCTCCCCTCAGTGTCAGTGCATGTCCTCGTGTTCTTGTACATCTCTTCCTCTGAGCCTCCCTCCCCCCAGTGTCACTGCATGTCCTCGTGTTCTTGTACATCTCTTTCTCTGAGCCTCCCCCCCCCAGTGTCAGTGCATGTCCTCGTGTTCTTGTACATCTCATCCTCTGAGCCTCCAGTGTCAGTGCATGTCCTCATGTTCTTGTACATCTCTTCCTCTGAGCCTCCCTCCCCCCAGTGTCAGTGCATGTCCTCGTGTTGTTGTACATCTCTTCCTCTGAGCCTCCCTCCCCCCAGTGTCAGTGCATGTCCTCGTGTTCTTGTACATCTCTTCCACTGAGCCTCCAGTTTCAGTGCATGTCCTCATGTTCTTGTACATCTCTACCTCTGAGCCTCCAGTGTCAGTGCATGTCCTCATGTTCTTGTACATCTCTTCCCCAGAACCTCCCTCCCCCCAGTATCAGTGCATGTCCTCGTGTTCTTGTACATCTCTTCCCCTGAGCCTTCCTCCCCCCAGTGTCAGTGCATGTCCTCATGTTCTTGTACATCTCTTCCCCTGAGCCTCCCTCCCCCCAGTGTCAGTGCATGTCCTCATGTCCTTGTACATCTCTTCCTCTGAGCCTCCAGTGTCAGTGCATGTCCTCATGTTCTTGTACATCTCTTCCTCTGAGCCTCCAGTGTCAGTGCATGTCCTCATGTTCTTGTACATCTCTTCCTCTGAGCCTCCCTCCCCCCAGTGTCAGTGCATGTCCTCACGTTCTTGTACATCTCTTCCTCTGAGCCTCCCTCCCCCCAGTGTCAGTGCATGTCCTCGTGTTCTTGTACATCTCTTTCTCTGAGCCTCCCTCCCCCAGTGTCAGTGCATGTCCTCGTGTTCTTGTACATCTTTTCCTCTGAGCCTCCCGCCCCCAGTGTCAGTGCATGTCCTCATGTTCTTGTACATCTCTTCCTCTGAGCCTTCCTCCCCCCAGTGTCAGTGGATGTCCACGTATTCTTGTACATCTCTTCCTCTGAGCCTCCCTCCCCCCAGTGTCAGTGCATGTCCTCGTGTTCTTGTACATCTCTTCCTCTGAGCCTCCTCCCCCCAGTGTCAGTGCATGTTCTCGTGTTCTTGTACTTCTCTTCCTCTGAGCCTCCCTCCACCCACTGTCAGTGCATGTCCTCATGTTCATGTACTTCTCTTCCTCTGAGCCTCCCTCCCCCCAATGTCAGTGCATGTCCTCGTGTTCTTGTACATCTCATCCTCTGAGCCTCCTCCCCCCAGTGTCAGTGCATGTCCTTGTGTTCTTGTACATCTCTTCCTCTGAGCCTCCCTCCCCCCATTGTCAGTGCATGTCCTCGTGTTCTTGTACATCTCTTCCTCTGAGGCTCCAGTGTCAGTGCATGTCCTCATGTTCTTGTACATCTCTTCCTCTGAGCCTCCCTCACCCCAGTGTCAGTGCATGTCCTCATGTTCTTGTACATCTCTTCCCCTGAACCTCCCTCCCCCCAGTGTCAGTGCATGTCCTCCTGTTCTTGTACATCTCTTCCTCTGAACCTCCCTCCCCCCAGTGTCAGTGCATGTCCTCGTGTTCTTGTACATCTCTTCCTCTGAGCCTCCCTCCCCCCAGTGTCAGTGCATGTCCTCATGTTCTTGTACATCTCTTCCTCTGAGCCTCCCTCCCCCCAGTGTCAGTGCATGTCGTCGTGTTCTTGTACATCTCTTCCTCTGAGTCTCCCTCCCCCAGTGTCAGTGCATGTGCTCGTGTTCTTGCACATCTCTTCCTCTGAGCCACCCTTCCCCGGTGTCAGTGCATGTGCTCGTGTTCTTGTACATCTCTTCCTCTGTGCCTCCCTCCCCCAGTGTCAGTGCATGTCCTTGTGTTCTTGTGCTTCTCTTCCTCTGAGCCTCCATCCCCCAGTGTCAGTGCATGTGCTCATGTTCTTGTACATCTCTTCCACTGAGCCTCCCTCCCCCCAGTGTCAGTGCATGTCCTCGTGTTCTTGTACATCTCTTCCTCTGAGCCTCCCTCCCCCAGTGTCAGTGCATGTCCTCGTGTTCTTGTACATCCCTTCCTCTGAGCCCCCCTCCCCCCAGTGTCAGTGCATGTCCTCATGTTCTTGTACATCTCTTCCTCTGAGCCTCCCTCCCCCCAGTGTCAGTGCATGTCCTCGTGTTCTTGTACATCTCTTCCTCTGAGCCTCCCTCCCCCAGTGTCAGTGCATGTCCTCGTGTTCTTGTACATCTCTTCCTCTGAGCCTCCAGTGTCAGTGCATGTCCTCATGTTCTTGTACATCTCTTCCTCTGAGCCTCCCTCCCCCCAGTGTCAGTGCATGTCCTCATGTTCTTGTACATCTCTTCCTCTGAGCCTCCCTCCCCCCAGTGTCAGTGCATGTCCTCGTGTTCTTGTACATCTCTTCCTCTGAGCCTCCCTCCCCCAGTGTCAGTGCATGTCCTCGTGTTCTTGTACATCTTTTCCTCTGAGCCTCCCGCCCCCAGTGTCAGTGCATGTCCTCATGTTCTTGTACATCTCTTCCTCTGAGCCTTCCTCCCCCCAGTGTCAGTGGATGTCCACGTATTCTTGTACATCTCTTCCTCTGAGCCTCCCTCCCCCCAGTGTCAGTGCATGTCCTCGTGTTCTTGTACATCTCTTCCTCTGAGCCTCCCTCCCCCCAGTGTCAGTGCATGTCCTCGTGTTCTTGTACATCTCTTTCTCTGAGCCTCCCCCCCCCCAGTGTCAGTGCATGTCCTCGTGTTCTTGTACATCTCTTCCTCTGAGCCTCCAGTGTCAGTGCATGTCCTCATGTTCTTGTACATCTCTTCCTCTGAGCCTCCCTCCACCCAGTGTCAGTGCATGTCCTCGTGTTCTTGTACATCTCTTCCACTGAGCCTCCAGTTTCAGTGCATGTCCTCATGTTCTTGTACATCTCTACCTCTGAGCCTCCAGTGTCAGTGCATGTCCTCATGTTCTTGTACATCTCTTCCCCTGAACCTCCCTCCCCCCAATGTCAGTGCATGTCCTCCTGTTCTTGTACATCTCTTCCCCTGAACCTCCCCCCCCCAGTGTCAGTGCATGTCCTCGTGTTCTTGTACATCTCTTCCTCTGAGCCTCCAGTGTCAGTGCATGTCCTCGTGTTGTTGTACATCTCTTCCTCTGAGCCTCCCTCCCCCCAGTGTCAGTGCATGTCCTCATGTTCTTGTACATCTTTTCCACTGAGCCTCCAGTTTCAGTGCATGTCCTCATGTTCTTGTACATCTCTACCTCTGAGCCTCCAGTGTCAGTGCATGTCCTCATGTTCTTGTACATCTCTTCCCCTGAACCTCCCTCCCCCCAATGTCAGTGCATGTCCTCCTGTTCTTGTACATCTCTTCCCCTGAACCTCCCTCCCCCCAGTGTCAGTGCATGTCCTCGTGTTCTTATACATCTCTTCCCCTGAGCCTCCCTCCCCCCAGTGTCAGTGCATGTCCTCGTGTTCTTGTACATCTCTTCCTCTGAGCCTCCCTCCCCCCAGTGTCAGTGCATGTACTCATGTTCTTGTACATCTCTTCCCCTGAACATCCCTCCCCACAGTGTCAGTGAATGTCCACGTGTTCATGTACATCTCTTCCTCTGAACCTCCCTCCCCCCAGTGTCAGTGCATGTCCTCAAGTTCTTGTACATCCATTCCTCTGAGCCTCCTCCCCCCAGTGTCAGTGCATGTCCTCGTGTTCTTGTACTTCTCTTCCTCTGAGCCTCCCTCCCCCCAGTGTCAGTGCATGTCCTCGTGTTCTTGTACATCTCTTCCACTGAGCCTCCTCCCCCCAGTGTCAGTGCATGTCCTCGTGTTCTTGTACATCTCTTCCTCTGAGCCTCCTCCCCCCAGTGTCAGTGCATGTCCTCGTGTTCTTGTACTTCTCTTCCTCTGAGCCTCCCTCCCCCCACTGTCAGTGAATGTCCTCATGTTCATGTACTTCTCTTCCTCTGAGCCTCCCTCCCCCCAATGTCAGTGCATGTCCTCGTGTTCTTGTACATCTCATCCTCTGAGCCTCCTCCCCCCAGTGTCAGTGCATGTCCTCGTGTTCTTGTACATCTCTTCCTCTGAGCCTCCCTCCCCCCAGTGTCAGTGCATGTCCTCCTGTTCTTGTACATCTCTTCCCCTGAACCTCCCTCCCCCCAGTGTCAGTGCATGTCCTCGTGTTCTTATACATCTCTTCCCCTGAGCCTCCCTCCCCCCACTGTCAGTGCATGTCCTCGTGTTCTTGTACATATCTTCCTCTGAGCCTCCCTCCCCCCAGTGTCAGTGCTTGTCCTCGTGTTCTTGTACATCTCTTCCTCTGAGCCTCCCTCCCCCAGTGTCAGTGCATGTGCTCGTGTTCTTGTACATCTCTTCCTCTGAGCCTCCCTCCCCAAGTGTCAGTGCATGAGCTCGTGTTCTTGTACATCTCTTCCTCTGAGCCTCCCTCCCCCAGTGTCAGTGCATGTCCTCGTGTTCTTGTACATCTCTTCCTCTGAGCCTCCCTTCCCCCAGTGTCAGTGCATGTCCTCGTGTTCTTGTACATCTCTTCCTCTGAGCCTCCCTCCCCCCAGTGTCAGTGCATGTCCTCGTGTTCTTGTACATCTCTTCCCCTGAGCCTTCCTCCCCCCAGTGTCAGTGCATGTCCTCGTGTTCTTGTACATCTCTTCCTCTCAGCCTCCCTCCCCCCAGTGTCAGTGCATGTCCTCTTGTTCTTGTACATCTCTTTCTCTGAGCCTCCCTCCCCCCAGTGTCAGTGCATGTCCTCGTGTTCTTGTACATCTCTTCCTCTGAGCCTCCAGTGTCAGTGCATGTCCTCATGTTCTTGTACATTTCTTCCTCTGAGCCTCCCTCCCCCCAGTGTCAGTGCATGTCCTCGTGTTCTTGTACATCTCTTCCCCTGAGCCTCCCTCCCCCCAGTGTCAGTGCATGTCCTCGTGTTCTTGTACATCTCTTCCTCTGAGCCTCCCTCCCCCCAGTGTCAGTGCATGTACTCATGTTCTTGTACATCTCTTCCCCTGAACGTCCCTCCCCACAGTGTCAGTGCATGTCCACATGTTCATGTACATCTCTTCCTCTGAACCTCCCTCCCCCCAGTGTCAGTGCATGTCCTCATGTTCTTGTACATCCATTTCTCTGAGCCTCCTCCCCCCAGTGTCAGTGCATGTCCTCGTGTTTTTGTACTTCTCTTCCTCTGAGCCTCCCTCCCCCCAGTGTCAGTGCATGTCCTCGTGTTCTTGTACATCTCTTCCTCTGAGCCTCCTCCCCCCAGTGTCAGTGCATGTCCTCGTGTTCTTGTACATCTCTTCCTCTGAGCCTCCTCCCCCCAGTGTCAGTGCATGTCCTCGTGTTCTTGTACTTCTCTTCCTCTGAGCCTCCCTCCCCCCACTGTCAGTGAATGTCCTCATGTTCATGTACTTCTCTTCCTCTGAGCCTCCCTCCCCCCAATGTCAGTGCATGTCCTCGTGTACTTGTACATCTCTTCCTCTGAGGCTCCAGTGTCAGTGCATGTCCTCATGTTCTTGTACATCTCTTCCTCTGAGCCTCCCTCACCCCAGTGTCAGTGCATGTCCTCATGTTCTTGTACATCTCTTCCCCTGAACCTCCCTCCCCCCAGTGTCAGTGCATGTCCTCCTGTTCTTGTACATCTCTTCCCCTGAACCTCCCTCCCCCCAGTGTCAGTGCATGTCCTCGTGTTCTTGTACATCTCTTCCCCTGAGCCTCCCTCCCCCCAGTGTCAGTGCATGTCCTCATGTTCTTGTACATCTCTTCCTCTGAGCCTCCCTCCCCCAAGTGTCAGTGCATGTCCTCGTGTTCTTGTACATCTCTTCCTCTGAGCCTCCCTCCCCCAGTGTCAGTGCATGTGCTCGTGTTCTTGCACATCTTTTCCTCTGAGCCTCCCGCCCCCAGTGTCAGTGCATGTCCTCGTGTTCTTGTACATCTCTTCCTCTGAGCCTTCCTCCCCCCAGTATCAGTGCATGTCCACGTATTCTTGTACATCTCTTCCTCTGAGCCTCCCTCCCCCCAGTGTCAGTGCATGTCCTCGTGTTCTTGTACATCTCTTCCTCTGAGCCTCCCTCCCCCCAGTGTCAGTGCATGTCCTCGTGTTCTTGTACATCTCTTTCTCTGAGCCTCCCCCCCCCCAGTGTCAGTGCATGTCCTCGTGTTCTTGTACATCTCTTCCTCTGAGCCTCCAGTGTCAGTGCATGTCCTCATGTTCTTGTACATCTCTTCCTCTGAGCCTCCCTCCCCCCAGTGTCAGTGCATGTCCTCGTGTTCTTGTACATCTCTTCCACTGAGCCTCCAGTTTCAGTGCATGTCCTCATGTTCTTGTACATCTCTACCTCTGAGCCTCCAGTGTCAGTGCATGTCCTCATGTTCTTGTACATCTCTTTCCCTGAACCTCCCTCCCCCCAATGTCAGTGCATGTCCTCGTGTTGTTGTACATCTCTTCCTCTGAGCCTCCCTCCCCCCAGTGTCAGTGCATGTCCTCGTGTTCTTGTACATCTTTTCCACTGAGCCTCCAGTTTCAGTGCATGTCCTCATGTTCTTGTACATCTCTACCTCTGAGCCTCCAGTGTCAGTGCATGTCCTCATGTTCTTGTACATCTCTTCCCCTGAACCTCCCTCCCCCCAATGTCAGTGCATGTCCTCCTGTTCTTGTACATCTCTTCCCCTGAACCTCCCTCCCCCCAGTGTCAGTGCATGTCCTCCTGTTCTTATACATCTCTTCCCCTGAGCCTCCCTCCCCCAGTGTCAGTGCATGTCCTCGTGTTCTTGTACATATCTTCGTCTGAGCCTCCCTCCCCCCAGTGTCAGTGCTTGTCCTCGTGTTCTTGTACATCTCTTCCTCTGAGCCTCCCTCCCCCAGTGTCAGTGCATGTGCTCGTGTTCTTGTACATCTCTTCTTCTGAGCCTCCCTCCCCAAGTGTCAGTGCATGAGCTCGTGTTCTTGTACATCTCTTCCTCTGAGCCTCCCTCCCCCAGTGTCAGTGCATGTCCTCGTGTTCTTGTACATCTCCTCCTCTGAGCCTCCCTTCCCCCAGAGTCAGTGCATGTCTTCGTGTTCTTGTACATCTCTTCCTCTGAGCCTCCCTCCCCCCAGTGTCAGTGCATGTCCTCGTGTTCTTGTACATCTCTTCCCCTGAGCCTCCCTCCCCCCAGTGTCAGTGCATGTCCTCGTGTTCTTGTACATCTCTTCCTCTGAGCCTCCCTCCCCCCAGTGTCAGTGCATGTCCTCTTGTTCTTGTACATCTCTTTCTCTGAGCCTCCCTCCCCCCAGTGTCAGTGCATGTCCTCGTGTTCTTGTACATCTCTTCCTCTGAGCCTCCAGTGTCAGTGCATGTCCTCATGTTCTTGTACATTTCTTCATCTGAGCCTCCCTCCCCCCAGTGTCAGTGCATGTCCTCGTGTTCTTGTACATCTCTTCCCCTGAGCCTCCCTCCCCCCAGTGTCAGTGCATGTCCTCGTGTTCTTGTACATCTCTTCCTCTGAGCCTCCCTCCCCCCAGTGTCAGTGCATGTACTCATGTTCTTGTACATCTCTTCCCCTGAACGTCCCTCCCCACAGTGTCAGTGCATGTCCACGTGTTCATGTACATCTCTTCCTCTGAACCTCCCTCCCCCCAGTGTCAGTGCATGTCCTCATGTTCTTGTACATCCATTCCTCTGAGCCTCCTCCCCCCAGTGTCAGTGCATGTCCTCGTGTTCTTGTACTTCTCTTCCTCTGAGCCTCCCTCCCCCCAGTGTCAGTGCATGTCCTCGTGTTCTTGTACATCTCTTAATCTGAGCCTCCTCCCCCCAGTGTCAGTGCATGTCCTCGTGTTCTTGTACATCTCTTCCTCTGAGCCTACTCCCCCCAGTGTCAGTGCATGTCCTCGTGTTCTTGTACTTCTCTTCCTCTGAGCCTCCCTCCCCCCACTGTCAGTGCATGTCCTCATGTTCATGTACTTCTCTTCCTCTGAGCCTCCCTCCCCCCAATGTCAGTGCATGTCCTCGTGTTCTTGTACATCTCATCCTCTGAGCCTCCTCCCCCCAGTGTCAGTGCATGTCCTCGTGTTCTTGTACATCTCTTCCTCTGAGCCTCCCTCCCCCCAGTGTCAGTGCATGTCCTCGTGTTCTTGTACATCTCTTCCTCTGAGGCTCCAGTGTCAGTGCATGTCCTCATGTTCTTGTACATCTCTTCCTCTGAGCCTCCCTCACCCCAGTGTCAGTGCATGTCCTCATGTTCTTGTACATCTCTTCCCCTGAACCTCCCTCCCCCCAGTGTCAGTGCATGTCCTCCTGTTCTTGTACATCTCTTCCCCTGAACCTCCCTCCCCCCAGTGTCAGTGCATGTCCTCGTGTTCTTGTACATCTCTTCCTCTGAGCCTCCCTCCCCCACGTGTCAGTGCATGTCCTCATGTTCTTGTACATCTCTTCCTCTGAGCCTCCCTCCCCCCAGTGTCAGTGCATGTCCTCGTGTTCTTGTACATCTCTTCCTCTGAGCCTCCCTCCCCCAGTGTCAGTGCATGTGCTCGTGTTCTTGCACATCTCTTCCTCTGAGCCACCCTTCCCCAGTGTCAGTGCATGTGCTCGTGTTCTTGTACATCTCTTCCTCTGTGCCTCCCTCCCCCAGTGTCAGTGCATGTCCTTGTGTTCTTGTGCTTCTCTTCCTCTGAGCCTCCATCCCCCAGTGTCAGTGCATGTGCTCATGTTCTTGTACATCTCTTCCTCTGAGCCTCCCTCCCCCCAGTGTCAGTGCATGTCCTCGTGTTCTTGTACATCTCTTCCTCTGAGCCTCCCTCCCCCCAGTGTCAGTGCATGTTCTCGTGTTCTTGTACATCTCTTCCCCTGAGCCTCCCTCCCCCCAGTGTCAGTACATGTCCTCGTGTTCTTGTACATCTCTTCCTCTGAGCCTCCCTCCCCCCGGTGTCAGTGCATGTCCTCGTGTTCTTGTACATCTCTTCCTCTGAGCCCCCCTCCCCCCAGTGTCAGTGCATGTCCTCGTGTTCTTGTACATCTCTTCCTCTGAGCCTCCAGTGTCAGTGCATGTCCTCATGTTCTTGTACATCTCTTCCTCTGAGCCTCCCTCACCCCAGTGTCAGTGCATGTCCTCATGTTCTTGTACATCTCTTCCCCTGAACCTCCCTCCCCCCAGTGTCAGTGCATGTCCTCCTGTTCTTGTACATCTCTTCCCCTGAACCTCCCTCCCCCCAGTGTCAGTGCATGTCCTCGTGTTCTTGTACATCTCTTCCTCTGAGCCTCCCTCCCGCCAGTGTCAGTGCATGTCCTTGTGTTCTTGTACATCTCTTCCTCTGAGCCTCCCTCCCCCCAGTGTCAGTGCATGTCCTCGTGTTCTTGTACATCTCTTCCTCTGAGCCTCCCTCCCCCAGTGTCAGTGCATGTGCTCGTGTTCTTGTACATCTCTTCCTCTGAGCCTCCCTCCCCCAGTGTCAGTGCATGTCCTCGTGGCATGTGCTCATGTTCTTGTACATCTCCTCCTCTGAGCCTCCCTTCCCCCAGTGTCAGTGCATGTCCTCGTGTTCTTGTACATGTCTTCCTCTGAGCCTCCCTCCCGCCAGTGTCAGTGCATGTCCTTGTGTTCTTGTACATCTCTTCCTCTGAGCCTCCCTCCCCCCAGTGTCAGTGCATGTCCTCGTGTTCTTGTACATCTCTTCCTCTGAGCCTCCCTCCCCCAGTGTCAGTGCATGTGCTCGTGTTCTTGTACATCTCTTCCTCTGAGCCTCCCTCCCCCAGTGTCAGTGCATGTCCTTGTGGCATGTGCTCATGTTCTTGTACATCTCCTCCTCTGAGCCTCCCTTCCCCCAGTGTCAGTGCATGTCCTCGTGTTCTTGTACATGTCTTCCTCTGAGCCTCCCTCCCCCCAGTGTCAGTGCATGTCCTTGTGTTCTTGTACATCTCTTCCCCTGAGGCTCCCTCCCCCCAGTGTCAGTGCATGTCCTCGTGTTCTTGTACATCTCTTTCTCTGAGCCTCCCTCCCCCCAGTGTCAGTGCATGTCCTCGTGTTCTTGTACATCTCTTCCTCTGAGCCTCCAGTGTCAGTGCATGTCCTCATGTTCTTGTACATTTCTTCCTCTGAGCCTCCCTCCCCCCTGTGTCAGTGCATGTCCTCGTGTTCTTGAACATCTCTTCCCCTGAGCCTCCCTCCCCCCAGTGTCAGTGCATGTCCTCGTGTTCTTGTACATCTCTTCCTCTGAGCCTCCCTCCCCCCAGTGTCAGTGCATGTACTCATGTTCTTGTACATCTCTTCCCCTGAACCTCCCTCCCCACAGTGTCAGTGCATGTCCATGTGTTCTTGTTCATCCCTTCCTCTGAACCTCCCTCCCCCAGTGTCAGTGCATGTCCTCGTGTTCTTTTACATCTCTTCCTCTGAGCCTCCTCCCCCCAGTGTCAGTGCATGTCCTCGTGTTCTTGTACTTCTCTTCCTCTGAGCCTCCCTCCCCCCAGTGTCAGTGCATGTCCTCGTGTTCTTGTACATCTCTTCCTCTGAGCCTCCTCCCCCCAGTGTCAGTGCATGTCCTCGTGTTCTTTTACATCTCTTCCTCTGAGCCTCCTCCCCCCAGTGTCAGTGCATGTCCTCGTGTTCTTGTACTTCTCTTCCTCTGAGCCTCCCTCCCCCCAGTGTCAGTGCATGTCCTCGTGTTCTTGTACTTCACTTCCTCTGAGCCTCCCTCCCCCCAGTGTTCTTGTACTTCTCTTCCTCTGAGCCTCCCTCCCCCCAGTGTCAGTGCATGTCCTCATGTTCTTGTACATCTCTTCACCTGAACCTCCCTTCCCCAGTATCAGTGCATGTCCTCCTGTTCTTGTACATCTCTTCCTCTGAGCCTCCAGTGTCAGTGCATGTCCTCCTGTTCTTGTACTTCTCTTCCTCTGAGCCTCCCTCCCCCCAGTGTCAGTGCATGTTCTCTTGTTCTTGTACATCTCTTCCTCTGAGCCTCCCTCCCCCCAGTGTCAGTGCATGTCCTCATGTTCTTTACATCTCTTCCCCTGAACCTCCCTCCCCCCAGTGTCAGTGCATGTCCACGTGTTCTTGTACATCTCTTCCTCTGATCCTCCAGTGTCAGTGCATGTCCTCATGTACTTGTACATCTCTTCCCGTGAGCCTCCCTCCCCCCAGTGTCAGTGCATGTCCTCGTATTCTTGTACATCTCTTCCTATGAAGAACGTCTCCCTCCTGTCCCTTGTTAGAACCCTTTATGTATTTGAAAGTTTCTATCATGTCCCCTCTTTCCCTTCTCTGTTCCAAACTATACATATTAAGATCTTTTAGTCTTTCTGGGTAAGTTCTGTGCTGTAGACCTTGCACCATTTTAGTTGCCCTTCTTTGTACCATCTCTAATGTGTCTATATTCTTCTGGAGATATGGCCTCCAGAACTGAACACAGTATTCTAGATGAGGACGTACCAATGACCTATACAGTGGTTGTGGCCGGAGGCAGGCCACACGGGGTTAATGGCTGCCACAGCACTGAAGAGGTTAACCCCCGAGCTGTGCCGCCATTTTTAAAAGGACGAAAAGGCGCCAGGCGCCTATTGTAAATTTATACTCTGCGCTATGGGCTGAGTGTTGATAAGTGTTTTTAATGTTCTATATGCCGCGGCCTGGACTTGCTGCACTGGGGGAGTGTAGGTAGAGTGTGTCATGGCCGCTGCGAGAGCCAGCTCCCACTGCGACCAGCGCTGAAACCGTTACAGTGGACAGTATAAAAGCACAGATGTACATGGTTCATAGTAACTGTATTAATATACCAATTTTGCGGTAGAGCACTGCATCTGCAATGCATTGGTGTATAAAGTAAAGTAGTATAGTCTATGACATGTGTGAATATATTTTTGGATGTAATATGGGTGTAAATGCACTTATAGAAATGTAAAATGTCCTGACCTTTGGAGACAAACTGCTGGTTAGACATCCTCACCTAGGGATGGATATGGTAATTACCCTAGCCTGGCAGCCTCACCTAGGGATGGATATGGTAATTACCCTAGCCTGGCAGCCTCACCTAGGGGTGGATATGGTATTTACCCTAGCCTGGCAGTGGGAATGGATATGGTAATTACCCTAGCCTGGCAGCCTCACCTAGGGATGGATATGGTAATTACCCTATAGCCTGGCAGCCTCACCTAGGGATGGATATGGTAATTACCCTATAGCCTGGCAGCCTCACCTAGGGATGGATATGGTAATTACCCTAGCCTGGCAGCCTCACCTAGGGATGGATATGGTAATTACCCTAGCCTGGCAGCCTCACCTAGGGGTGGATATGGTATTTACCCTAGCCTGGCAGTGGGAATGGATATGGTAATTACCCTAGCCTGGCAGCCTCACCTAGGGATGGATATGGTAATTACCCTATAGCCTGGCAGCCTCACCTAGGGATGGATATGGTAATTACCCTATAGCCTGGCAGCCTCACCTAGGGATGGATATGGTAATTACCCTAGCCTGGCAGCCTCACCTAGGGATGGATATGGTAATTACCCTAGCCTGGCAGCCTCACCTAGAGATGGATATGGTAATGACCCTAGTCTGGCAGCCTCACCTAGGGATGGATATGGTAATTACCCTAGCCTGGCAGTTGGGATGGATATGGTAATTACCCTAGCCTGGCAGTGGGGATGGATATGGTAATGACCCTTGCCTGGCAGTAGGGATGGATATGGTAATTACCCTATAGCCTGGCAGTGGGGATGGATATGGTAATTACCCTAGCCTGGCAGTGGGGATGGATATGGTAATGACCCTAGCCTGGCAGTGGGGGGTTAGGTGGTGACTGAAGAAGCCTTTCCTATGTAATGTGGGCTAGGGAGACACCTGTGTCTGTATATGATACCAAGTAAAGGTGTAAAAGACAAGTTGTTTGTGTTTAGGAAACTTCTATGTTGTGTAAGAGCTTAGAAGGTGTAAGACTCAGAAAGCCCAACTGGTTTAGTCATAGACGTGTGAAGAGATGAATGTAATAGAAATTTGCATTATAATTACCTTTTCAGAAACAGTATATGTAACTCAGTCTGTGCTTAGGAAACCAAATGTTTTTGGGTGGTATCAAGGAAATTGATTTCATTTCTGTGAAATGTAAGACGTATTTATTTATGTTTTGTGAGATAGCCTGATTGGCTAGAAGGAACACAGGGCGGGCTTACCCCCTGTAGTAATGTACATTTTGTTGGCATAAAAGAAAGCTTCATGCCTAGTAATATTGTACATCCTTGTGAATCCTGTGAGGAGAAGAATTGCTGTAACATCTTGAATTGGATGCTGAAATTCCCCTTCAATCCGAAGGGAGGGTCTTTTTTAAAACTGAGAACAATAAACATCTTGCCTTTCCTTCGACTATATTTGTACCCTGCGACCAAAAGAATTGCGCCAAACGCTATTCCGTTCTCCAGCTGTTCTGGGTAAGAGCTCCGTGTCTCCAAGTTCAAGCCCTCTGCCAAGCTACCGTGCAGACCTGGTCCATTGCAAGGGATCAGGAGGATTCAGCCGACACCAAACAGGAGGTGTGTCCACAGTTAGTCGACGCATAGGCAGCAGAGCGGTTCCAGGCACCGGCGGTAGGAGCCTGAGGGTAACGTAAAAAGCGGTTCTAAACGCCGACGGTAGAGTTTAGTGGTGGCAGCATCGTTACACACCCATGGTGCAGTGGGCGGAGTCAGTGGCAGGCGGTCACTGAAGGTGAGTGGGAGTCTGAAAGCGCTAACCCGTGACCAGGGATGGCCTAGATGAAAGGCGTCTGATCACATCTGGTGGCATAGCGGTGGGATATTCCCGGGCGGCTTTTCGGTCACCGACGAGAGAAGCCGAGTTACTCAGGAGAGGAGTAACTGCAGTTCAGGAGAACGCGCAGGATGGCTGATTACAGCGGAATGGAGTTGCATCAGACGGAGGTGGAAAGTGCGGCCAGCGTAACAATGGACGCCCCTCAGAACGTGGTGAGAGCAACAAGTCCCACCCCCTCTCACAGCAGTTATGTTTCTCAGCATTCCCCAGCATGGCAGGGATCCCAACAAATGGATACCCTAGCAAATCAGCTAGCGGAATTGGGAGAAAAGGCAACGGAACAAGAACGTATGCTCATCATTCGGATGTGGCATGACGAGCGGGCACCACGGGCCACGGTATCCCAAGCACCGTTGCAGACTGCTATACTGGGATCAGATCGTATACAATTTGCCAAGTTTGCAGACAGCAATTGGGGACATTGATGGACATTTGCAAGTATTTGAAAGGACTTGTAAACTACATGATTTACCTAAGCAGGAGTGGGTCAGACTTCTGGTTCCCACACTGCACGGAGAGACCCTGGAGGCCTATCGAGGAGTGGCCACCAAGGACTGCGGTGACTATGACAAAGTCGCAAGGGCCCTCCTACAGCGATACTTTGTCACTCCTGAGTCATACAGGAAAAAGTTCCGAGACTTGCCCAAGAACCCTACCAGCACCCATGAGCAGTTCACCACCCAGCTGAGGCAGTACGTGGTGAAGTGGGTGAAGGATCTGGTGCCACTACCTGGGACGCACTAATTGATCTGCTATGCCAAGAGCAGTTCTACCACAGGTGCGCCCCAGAGGTGAAGGAGTGGGTGCTAGACCGGGAGCCACCCAGCTTGAAGATGGCGGCCCAGTTAGCAGACAAGTATGTGGCAATTCGGCCACAAGGGCAGAAGTGCACGACTAGAAGCCGACCCCAATGGACTATACAAGCAGGGGAACACCCCTCTTCTGCTCATCACCCTGGGCATCCTCCAACCCGGGTGCTCTTGGCCAGCAATCACCCCGCCCTGTCCCTGCAAATAATCAGAGACCACCGGGGCCCCGACTGGTCAAGAAGTGTTAAGACTGTGGGAAAATCGGACATCTGAGGATGAACTGTCCCACACCCCAAGCACCCCAGACTCGTGCCCCAAATCCGAGTGCTGGAGCCCGGCTTACTTTCCTGACCCGGGTAGGTGAGCCCAAAGAGACTGTTCCTACTCCAGCCAGTCCAATGGAGTGTGGGGAGAATCAGGTGGACTCTACGGAGAGAGTCACCTGCATGGCCAAGGGGCAACCCCAAAATATGTGGCAGTACCTGCAGATGGTCCAAGTGGGGCCCCTGCAGGGACAAGGATTAAGAAACTCTGGGGCCTCAATCACTGTTGTGAGCCCCTACCTTATTGATCCTGCTACAGTACTGCCAGGTCGCACTGCCACAGTTACTGTGGCAGGCGGAATGGAGCGAGAGGTACCTGTGGCGAGAGTCTACCTGGACTGGGGAGCTGGCCCAGAGTTGAGGGATGTTGCTGTCATGGATGGCCTTCCAACTGATGTGGTCCTGGGGAATGACCTTGGTGGTGGAATCGTTACCACATTTGCTAATGCCATCGCCTGGAGTCAAGTTTCTGGACCACAGTCTACATCAACTGCACCAGAACAGCCCAGCCCAGAGGAAAAGACTGCAGCGGCTAGACAACTGCCAACGCAGCTTACCACAGCATCAACCAGCCCAGAGGAAAAGTTTACAGCGGCTAGATCAGCACATCTACCCAGCATGCCTTTTGCCTCTGGTATGCCTACGTCCCCTAGCAACGCAGAGGATGTTGGTTCCAGCTCGTTGGATCCTGTGAGGGTGCCCAGTGATGCTCCTGTCCCTAGTGGTTTGCCAACTCCAGCGGTGAGTATGAGTGACCACACTGACTTCCCTTTGACTGACCTCAACCAGACTGACCCTAGCAATCCCAACCCATATCCCCCGTAGACTGTCCCTACTTAGAAGGAAGTGAGGGCCACTGACAGAAGTTCAGGGAAGCTCAGCTTGCTGATCCATATCTGGAAGGCATATCGTGCCATGCTGGCAGCAGCCTTTCAGGGATAACGGCAGTGAGTGTGACCTGGCGGGAAGAGTTAAGATACTGGGTAGCCAAGAAGGTAGAAGGCGATAGGCCAGTTAGGGAGCAAGGTCCCCTGCTTATGCCAAGTAGATTGGGGAAGACACGCAGCCTAGCCATGGTGGATGTCACACGGAGCTCAGAGGCTGGTGATCTGTCCACCATCACTGTGGAACAGGTAGCGGACAAGGTGGTGAGAAAAGGCCTAGGTGACAGGGTAGGTTCCCTTAGTCATAGGTCATGGGAGGAGGATGGAAGGGCAGGTCTGACAGGTAGTGCAGACAGATGCCAGGTGGAGATGACAGAGGTGCAGTGCCTGGGGTATAGAGTGGGGGGAGACAGTGGTAGGCCCAGACCAGAGGGGGTGAAGGCAACCAGAAACTGTCCCCGGCCCACAACCCCAAGACAGGTACTGACCTTAGAAACTGTAAGGCCCTA
Source organism: Taudactylus pleione (assembly GCA_031769625.1). Classification (NCBI taxonomy): domain Eukaryota; kingdom Metazoa; phylum Chordata; class Amphibia; order Anura; family Myobatrachidae; genus Taudactylus; species Taudactylus pleione. The sequence continues at coordinate 28,771 of JAUIMM010002248.1, read as the reverse complement.
CGGATGAGTTGTCCCTGACCTTAGTGCTGTAGTGACACCCCTTACAGAGTAGACCAGCGAGGGACATCCCAAGTCAGTGGACTGGATACGCGCTCGTGAGTTGGCATTCCAGTCATTGAAGGAGGCTCTGGTACCAGCTCCAGTGCAGATGGCGCAATTTGAGGACCAGGACAATGTGGTACGAACTAATGCGTCATTGCACAGACTGGGAGCAGTACGGAGCCAGGAGGAGCCATATGAGCAGGAGCACCCTTTGGCTTGTTAGAGCAGGATACTACTATGGTGGGAGGTGGGGTATGCCACAATTGGAACACAGTGGTTGGCAATTGTTTGGGCATTGGACCACCTTCGGCACTATGTGTGCGACCGGCCCCCCAAAAGGGAAACTGACAGATTGTTGTGGTGGAGCCTTGGACTTCAGTGTGACTATTTGGACATTGTGCACAGACAAGGAAAGGCCCACTGCAATATGGATGAACTGTCAAGGCTGGAGCCAAAGCCCCCCAGGTAGCTTCCCTGAACCCCCCAAGAGACTGCGGTACCAGGAGCCAAATCATTGGGACATGGCCCTCTGGTAGCCCGCTTGAGGGGGGGGGGAGAAATGTGGCCAGAGGCAGGCCAAACGGGGTTAATGGCTGCCACAGCACTGAAGGGGTTAACCCCTGTGCTGTGCCGCCATTTTTAAAAGGACAAAAAGGCGCCAGACGCCCACTGTAAATGTATAGTCTGCGCTACGCGCTGAGTGTTATTAAGTGTGTTTTTTAATGTTCTATATGCCGCGGCCTGGACTTGCTGCACTGGGGGAGTGTAGGTAGAGTGTGTCATGGCCGCTGCGGGACAGGGAGAGCCAGCTCCCACTGCGACCAGTGCTGAAACAGTTAAAGTGGACAGTTTAATAGCACAGATGTACATGGTTCATAGTAACTGTATTAATATACCTGTTTTGCGGTAGAGCGCTGCATCTGCAATGCATTGGTGTATAAAGTGGAGCAGTATAGTCTATGACATGTGTGAATATATATTTGTATGTAATATGGGTGTAAATGCACTTATAGAAATGTAACATGTCCTGACCTTTGGAGACAAACTGCTGGTTAGACGTCCTCACCTAGGGATGGATGTGGTAATTACCCTAGCCTGGCAGCCTCACCTAGGGATGGATATGGTAATTACCCTATAGCCTGGCAGCCTCACCTAGGGATGGATATGGTAATTACCCTAGCCTGGCAGCATCACCTAAGGATGGCTATGGTAATTACCCTAGCCTGGCAGTGGGGATGGATATGGTAATTACCCTAGCTTGGCAGTGGGGATGGATATGGTAATGACCCTAGCCTGGCAGTGGGGATGGATATGGTAATTACCTTATAGCCTGGCAGTGGGGATGGATATGGTAATGACCCTAGCCTGGCAGTGGGGAGGGATATGGTAATTACCCTATAGCCTGGCAGTGGGGATGGATATGGAAATTACCCTAGCCTGGCAGTAGGGAGGGATATGGTAATTACCCTAGCCTGGCAGTGGGGAGGGATATGGTAATTACCCTAGCCTGGCAGTAGGGATGGATATGGTAATTACCCTATAGCCTGGCAGTGGGGATGGATATGGTAATTACCCTAGCCTGGCAGTGGGGATGGATATGGTAATTACCCTAGCCTGGCAGTAGGGATGGATATGGTAATTACCCTAGCCTGGCAGTTGGGATGGATATGGTAATGACCCTAGCCTGGCAGTGGGGAGGGATATGGTAATGACCCTAGCCTGGCAGTGGGGATGGATATGGTAATTACCTTATAGCCTGGCAGTAGGGATGGATATGGTAATTACCCTATAGCCTGGCAGTGGGGATGGATATGGTAATTACCCTATAGCCTGGCAGTGGGGATGGATATGGTAATTACCCTATAGCCTGGCAGCCTCACCTAGGGATGGATATGGTAATTACCCTATAGCCTGGCAGTGGAGGGTTAGGTGGTGACTGAAGAAGCCTTTCCTATGTAATGCGGGCTAGGGAGACTCCTATGTGTCTGTATATGATACCAAGTAAAGTTGTAAAAGACAAGTTGTTTGTGTTTAGGAAACTTCTATGTTGTGTAAGAGCTTAGAAGGTGTAAGACTCAGAAAGCCCAACTGGTTTAGTCATAGACGTGTGAAGAGATGAATGTAATAGAAATTTGCATTATAATTACCTTTTCAGAAACAGTATATGTAACTCAGTCTGTGCTTAGGAAACCAAATGTTTTTGGGTGGTATCAAGGAAATTGATTTCATTTCTGTGAAATGTAAGACGTATTTATTTATGTTTTGTGAGATAGCCTGATTGGCTAGAAGGAACACAGGGCGGGCTTACCCCCTGTAGTAATGTACATTTTGTTGGCATAAAAGAAAGCTTCATGCCTAGTAATATTGTACATCCTTGTGAATCTTGTGTGGTGAAGAATTGCTGTAACATCTTGAATTGGATGCTGATATTCCCCTTCAATCCGAAGGGAGGGTCTTTTTCAAGACTGAGAGCAATAAACATCTTGCCTTTCCTTTGACTATATTTGTTCCCTGCAAACAAAAGAATTGCGCCAAACGCTATTCCGTTCTCCGGCTGTTCTGGGTAAGAGCGCCGTGTCTCCAAGTTCAAGCCCTCTGCCAAGCTACCGTGCAGACCTGGTCCATTGCGAGGGATCAGGAGGATTCAGCCGACACCAATCAGGGGGTGTGGCCGCAGCTAGTCAAACGCATACGCAGCAGAGCGGTTCCAGGCTCCAGCGGTAGGAGTCTGAGGGTAACTTAAAAAGCGGTTCCAAACGCCGACGGTAGAGTTTGGTGGTGGCAGCATCGTTACACGCCCACGGTGCAGTGGGCGGAGTCAGTGACAGGCGGTCACTGACGGTGAGTGGAAGTCCAAAAGCGCTAACCCGTGACCAGGGCCGGCCTAGGCGAAAAGCGTCCAGTCACAGTGGTATTATCACTTCTTTCTTTCTGCTACTGATTCCTCTCCCTATGCACCAAGCATCTGACTTGCCTTCCTCATTGCTTTGGTGCATAGCTTGCCTGCTTTCAAGTCATCTGAGATGGTGACTCCTAGATCCCTTTCCTCCTCTGTATTTTCCATTATAGAGTCCTTGATACTATATTTAGCCTTCAGGTTATTGAGACCCAAGTGCATGATTTTGCATTTTTTTACATTAAACTGTAGTTGCCATGTTCTTGCCCATTCCTATAGTCTCCCCAGATCCTCAGTCATTTGTTTTACCCTTCCTGGCATGTTTACCCTGTTGCATACTTTTGTGTCATCTGCAAAAAGCCATAGTTTCCCTTCAATACCATTTGCAATGTCACAAATAAAGATATTAAAAAGCACTGGTCCAAGTACTGATCCTTGGGGTACCCACTGGTTACCGTTCCCTCCCGTGAATACTCTCCATATACTCATACTTGCCTACTTTTGAAAAAGCATTTCAGGGAAGATTGTACAAGCAGCACCTATGAGCGCGGCGGTAAAATGTGTGTGTACTGATAAACCCGAGGGGTGTGTCATAAAATTGATTTACATCCACATGTAAATGAGCCCCAAAGCAGTTAGTAAGATCTACTTGTTGATGAAAACACACCGATACTTCTCAGAAAATACATCTAACCATAGGGATCATTGTGCCTTATACCCAATGCAGGGAAATTATACTAATGATCCCATTTGAATGTATATCTCTCTGTTTTTCTTTTATATAACAGTGTCATAATGGGGGTAAGGTGAAATCAGGGAGATTACTAGACTCTTCAGGGAGACAGGGAGACTGCTGCTATTTCAGGGAGTCTCCCTGACAATGAGGGAGAGTTGGCAAGTATGCATATACTACAACTCTGTTTCCTATCCTGCAACCAAGATCTTATCCATTCAACAGTCATAGAATCCAATCCCAAGCTTTCCAGTTTGTTTATCATTCTGCGATGCGGGACACTGTCAAAAGCCTTACTAAAGTCTAGATAAGCTACATCTACGGCCCCCATTGATCTATTACTTTGGTCACCCAGTCAAAAAAGTCAATAAGATTTGATTGGCAGGATCCCCCCTGAGTAAATCCATGCTATTTGGGGTCCTGTAAATTGTTGGATTTGAGATAATCTGCGACTCTTTCTTTTAAGAGTGTTTCCATTATTTTTCCCACTACTGATGTAAGGCTCACTGGTCTGTAGTTACTGGTCTGTAGTCACTGGTCTGTAGTCACTGGTCTGTAGTCACTGGTCTGTAGTTATTGGTCTTTAGTTATTGGTCTGTAGTTACTGGTCTGTAGCCACTGGTCTGTAGTCACTGGTCTGTAGCCACTGGTCTGTAGCTACTGGTCTGTAGCTACTGGTCTGTAGCCACTGGTCTGTAGTTACTGGTCTGTAGTCACTGGTCTGTAGTCACTGGTCTGTGGTCACTGGTCTGTAGTCACTGGTCTGTAGTTACTGGTCTGTAGTTACTGGTCTGTAGCCACTGGTCTGTAGCCACTGGTCTGTAGCCACTGGTCTGTGGTCACTGGTCTGTAGTCACTGGTCTGTAGCCACTGGTCTGTAGCTACTGGTCTGTAGCCACTGGTCTGTAGTCACTGGTCTGTAGTCACTGGTCTGTAGTCATTGGTCTTTAGTTACTGGTCTGTAGTTACTGGTCTGTAGTCACTGGTCTGTAGTCACTGGTCTGTAGTCACTGATCTGTAGTCACTGGTCTTTAGTCACTGGTCTGTAGTCACTGGTCTGTAGTTATTGGTCTTTAGTTACTGGTCTGTAGTCATTGGTCTGTAGTCACTGGTCTGTAGCCACTGGTCTGTAGTCACTGGTCTGTAGTCATTGGTCTTTAGTTACTGGTCTGTAGTCACTGGTCTGTAGCCACTGGTCTGTAGCCACTGGTCTGTAGCTACTGGTCTGTAGTCACTGGTCTGTGGTCACTGGTCTGTAGTCACTGGTCTGTAGTCACTGGTCTGTAGTCATTGGTCTGTAGTCATTGGTCTGTGGTCACTGGTCTGTAGTTATTGGTCTTTAGTTATTGGTCTTTAGTTATTGGTCTGTAGTCACTGGTCTGTAGTCACTGGTCTGTAGTCACTGGTCTGTAGTCACTGGTCTGTAGTCAATGGTCTGTAGTCACTGGTCTGTAGTCACTGGTCTGTAGTCACTGGTCTGTAGTTATTGGTCTTTAGTTACTGGTCTGTAGTTACTGGTCTGTAGTTACTGGTCTGTAGTTACTGGTCTGTAGTCACTGGTCGGTGGTCACTGGTCTGTAGTCACTGGTCTGTAGTTACTGGTCTGTAGTCACTGGTCTGTAGTCACTGGTCTGTAGTTACTGGTCTGTAGTCACTGGTCTGTAGTCACTGGTCTGTAGTCACTGGTCTGTAGTTATTGGTCTTTAGATATTGGTCTGTAGTTATTGGTCTGTAGTCACTGGTCTGTGGTCACTGGTCTGTAGTCACTGGTCTGTAGTTACTGGTCTGTAGTTACTGGTCTGTAGTCACTAGTCTGTAGTCACTGGTCTGTAGTTATTGGTCTGTAGTCGTTGGTCTGTAGTCACTGGTCTGTAGTTACTGGTCTGTAGTTACTTGCTTCTTCTTTGCTGCCAGTTTTGTACAGTGATATTACATTTGCTCTTTCCCAGTCCTCTGGAATTACTCCTCATACTAGTGACTGGTTGAATAATGCTGTTAATGGTGTTACCCCCTTAAGCTCTTTCGGAATCCTTGGATGTATCCCATGCGGCCCCATTGATTTATCCACTGTCAGTTTAGAGAGTTCTGTTAGGACCCTCTCCTCTGTAAATGTGCTTTCATGTACCTCATTTTTATTAATGCCTCTGCAGATTAACTGTGGCCCCTTCCCCACTTTTTCTGTAGTGAATACTGAACAAAAATAATGATTTAGGACAGAGTGAGTGCATGATCGATGGAGACAAAGTAAGAGCAGATCATCTAAGTCTTATTATTCCTCCATGTGACTTCCGCCTTTCACTTATATAATTAAAAAAAGTTTTGCTCCCTTTATCTACTGACTGGGCCATTTAGCCTCCTATACACCCATATAGCCTCCTATTCACCCACATAGCCTCCTATACACCCATATAGCCTCCTATACACCCACATAGCCTCATATACACCTATATAGCCTCATATACACCCATATAGCTTCATATACACCTATATAGCCTCCTATACACCGATATAGCCTCCTATACACCCATATAGCTTCATATACACCTATATAGCCTCCTATACACCCATATAGCTTCATATATACACCTATATAGCCTCATATACACCCATATAGCTTCATATACACCTATATAGCCTCCTATACACCGATATAGCCTCCTATACACCCACATAGCTTCATATACACCCACATAGCCTCCTATACACCCATATAGCTTCATATACACCTATATAGCCTCATATACACCTATATAGCCTCCTATACACCGATATAGCCTCCTATACACCCATTTAGCCTTTATATACACCCATATAGCCTCATATGCCCCAATATAGCCTCATATGCATTCATATAGCTTCATATAAACCCATATAGCCTTGTATGCACCCATATAGCCATATATATCCCCATTAAGCCTCATATGCACCTATAATACCTTATATGCACCTATATATCCTAATATTTCTCCATAATACTGCTTATGTTCCTGTAGTGCCAGATATACACCAATATTGACTCATATGCACTAATAATACCTCATATGCCCCCATATAGCTCATAGGCACCCATATAGCCACATATACACCCATAAAGCCACATATACCCCCATATAGCCTCATATGCACATATATACCCTCCTGTACACCGATATAGCCTCATATGCAATTATATAGCCTCATATACCCTCATATAGCCTCTTATACACCCACAATACCTCATATGCACCCATAATACCTTATATGCACCCCTGTAGCCACATTTACACCCATACTACCTTATATACACCCATATAGCCACATATACACCCATAATACCTCATATGCATCCGCAATACCTTATATGCCCAATATAGCCTCAGATACACCCATATAGCCACATTTACATCCATAATACCTTATATGCACCCTTATAGCCTCATACACATCCATAATACCTCATATGTACCCATATAGCCACATATACAGCTATATAGCCACATATACACCAATAATACTTCATATGCACCCGTAATACCTTATATGCCCCCATATAGCCTCATATACACCCATATAGCTTCATATGCACCCAAATACACCCATATAGCCCCATATATATACCGATATAACCTCATATACACCTAGAATTTTTTATATGCACCAATATAGCATCATATACACCCATATAGCATCATATACACCCATATAGCATCATATACACCCATATAGACTCATATACACCCATATAGCATAATATACACCCATATAGCCTCATATACACCCATAATACATTGTATGCACCCAAATAACCTCTTATGTACCCATAACACATCATAATATCTCATATGACCCCATATAGCCACATTTACACCCATATAGACTCATATTTTGCACCCATATAGCCTCATATACACCAATATAGCCTCAAATACACCCATAATACCTCATATGCACCCAAATAGCCTCATATAGACCCATAATACCTTTTTTGCACCCATATACACCCATATAGCCTCATATACACCCATATAGTCCTATATCCACCCATATAGCCACATATACCCCCATATAACCACATATACCCCCATATAGCCACATTTTATTATTATTATTTTTATTATTATCCTTTATTTATATGGCGCCACAAGGGTTCGACAGCGCCTCACAAAGTACATTAACAAATGAGCAAACTCGTAAAACAGCGACATACAGTACAAAACAATACAGGATAAGAACATGGTTTATAAACATTGCTGCAGCGATCATAACACTCAAAAAAGCAGCAGGGCATCAGCTACCAAGTGTTAGGTGCCCTTGTGGAGAGTTTGGAGTAGATGATCGTATGAGTAAGGGAAGGAAAAGCACAAGAGGGAAGAGGGCCCTGCTCATGAGAGCTTACTTTCTATAGGAGGAGCAGACAGACAGGGGTGACACAGAAGGGGTAGACAGTGAGGAAGAAGCATGTAAGCAGCAGGTTAGGATGAGAGCCGGAAGGCTGCGATGAAGTAGTGAGTCCTGAGAGCCCGTTTGAAGGATTGCAGAGAGGTGGAGAGTCTGATAGGGAGAGGGAGAGAGTTCCAGAGGAGGGGAGCAGCACGGGCGAGATCTTAGAGGCAGGAGTGAGAGGAAATAATCAGTAGGCAAGAGAGGCAGCATGCATATGTAGCAGAGGGAGGGAGATTATTGTGATGCAGATGAAGGTGTGGTGATAGGGTGAGGAGGGTGGGTGTGGTGACAGGGTGAGGAGGGTGGGTGTGGTGAGGTGATAGGGTGAGGATGGTGGGTGTGGTGAGGTGAAAGGGAGAGGAGGGTGGGTGTGGTGAGGTGATAGGGAGAGGAGGGAGGGTGTGGTGAGGTGATAGGGAGAGGAGGGTGGGTGTGGTGAGGTGATAGGGTGAGGAGGGTGGCTGTGGTGAGGTGATAGGGAGAGGAGGGTGGGTGTGGTGAGGTGATAGGGAGAGGAGGGTGGGTGTGGTGAGGAGATAGGGAGAGGAGAGTGGGTGTGGTGAGATGATAGGGAGAGGAGATGGGTGTGGTGAGGTGATAGGGTGAGGAGGGTGGGTGTGGTGAGGTGATAGGGTGAGGAGGGTGGGTGTGGTGAGGTGATAGGGTGAGGATGGTGGGTGTGGTGAGGTGATAGGGAGAGGAGGGTGGGTGTGGTGAGGTGATAGGGAGAGGACGGAGGGTGTGGTGAGGTGATAGGGCGAGGAGGGTGGGTGTGGTGAGGTGATAGGGAGAGGAGGGTGGGTGTGGTGAGGTGATAGGGTGAGGAGGGTGGCTGTGGTGAGGTGATAGGGAGAGGAGGGTGGGTGTGGTGAGGTGATAGGGAGAGGAGGGTGGGTGTGGTGAGGTGATAGGGAGAGGAGGGTGGGTGTGGAGAGATGATAGGGAGAGGAGATGGGTGTGGTGAGGTGATAGGGTGAGGAGGGTGGGTGTGGTGAGGTGATAGGGTGAGGAGGGTGGGTGTGGTGAGGTGATAGGGTGAGGAAGGTGGTTGTGGTGAGGTGACAGGGTGAGGAGGTGACAGGGTGAGGATGTGGGTGTGGTGAGGTGATAGGGAGAGGAGGGTGGGTGTGGTGAGGTGATAGGGTGAGGAGGGTGGGTGTGGTGAGGTGATAGGGAGAGGAGGGTGGGTGTGGTGAGGTGATAGGGTGAGGAGGGTGGGTGTGGTGATAGGGAGAGGAGGGTGGGTGTGGTGAGGTGATAGGGAGAGGAGGGTGGGTGTGGTGAGGTGATAGGGAAAGGAGGGTGGGTGTGGTGAGTTCATAGGGAGAGGAGGGTGGGTGTGGTGAGGTGATAGGGAGAGGAGGGTGGGTGTGGTGAGGTGATAGGAAGAGGAGGGTGGGTGTGGTGAGGTGAGGTGATAGGGTGAGGTGAGGTGATAGGGTGAGGAGGGTGGGTGTGGTGAGGTGATAGGGAGAGGAGGGTGGGTGTGGTGAGGTGATAGGGAGAGGAGGGTGGGTGTGGTGAGGTGAGGTTATAGGGAGAGGAGGGTGAGTGTGGTTAGGTGATAGGGTGAGGAGGGTGAGTGTAGTGAGGTGATAGGGAGAGGAGGGTGGGTGTGGTGAGGTGATAGGGAGAGGAGGGAGGGTGTGGTGAGGTGATAGGGAGTGGAAGGTGGGTGTGGTGAGGTGATAGGGAGAGGAGGGTGGGTGTGGTGAGGTGATAGGGAGAGGAGGGTGGGTGAGGTGATAGGGAGTGGAAGGTGGGTGTGGTGAGGAGATAGGGAGAGGAGGGTGGGTGTGGTGAGGTGAGGTTAAAGGGAGAGGAGGGTGGGAGTGGTGAGGTGATAGGGAGAGGAGGGTGGGTGTGGTGAGGTGATAGGGTGAGGAGGGTGAGTGTGGTGAGGTGATAGGGAGAGGAGGGTGGGTGTTGTGAGGTGACAGGGTGAGGATGGTGGGTGTGGTGAGGTGATAGGGAGATGGGTGTGGTGAGGTGATAGGGAGAGGAGGGTGGGTGTGGTGAGGTGATAGGGAGAGGAGGGTGGGTGTGGTGAGGTGATAGGGAGAGGAGGGTGGGTGTGGTGAAGTGATAGCGAGAGGAGGGTGGGTGTGGTGAGGTGATAGGGAGAGGAGGGTGGGTGTGGTGAGGTGATAGGGAAAGGAGGGTGGGTGTGGTGAGTTCATAGGGAGAGGAGGGTGGGTGTGGTGAGGTGATAGGGAGAGGAGGGTGGGTGTGGTGAGGAGATTGGGAGAGGAGGGTGGGTGTGGTGAGGTGAGGTGATAGGGAGAGGAGGGTGGGTGTGGTGAGGTGATAGGGAGAGGAGGGTGGGTGTGGTGAGGTGATAGGTTGAGGAGGGTGGGTGTGGCGAGGTGATAGGGAAAGGAGGGTGGGTGTGGTGAGGTGATAGGGAGAGGAGGGTGAGTGTGGTGAGGAGATAGGGAGAGGAGGGTGGGTGTGGTGAAGTGATAGGGAGAGGAGGGTGGGTGTGGTGAGGTGATAGGGAGAGAAGGGTGGGTGTGGTGAGGTGATAGGGAGAGGAGGGTGAGTGTGGTGAGGTGATAGGGAGAGGAGGGTGGGTGTGGTGAGATGATAGGGAGAGGATGATGGGTGTGGTGATGTGATAGGGTGATGAGGGTGAGTGTGGTGAGGTGATAGGGAGAGGAGGGTGGGTGTTGTGAGGTGACAGGATGAGGATGGTGGGTGTGGTGAGGTGATAGGGAGATGGGTGTGGTGAGGTGATAGGGAGAGGAGGGTGGGTGTGGTGAGGTGATAGGGAGAGGAGGGTGGGTGTGGTGAGGTGATAGGGAGAGGAGGGTGGGTGTGGTGAGGTGATAGGGAGAGGAGGGTGGGTGTGGTGAGGTGATAGGGAGAGGAGGGTGGGTGTGGTGAAGTGATAGGGAGAAGAGGGTGGGTGTGGTGAGGTGATAGGGAGAGGAGGGTGGGTGTGGTGAGGTGATAGGGAAAGGAGGGTGGGTGTGGTGAGGTGATAGGGAGAGGAGAGTGGGTGTGGTGAGGTGATAGGGAGAGGAGGGTGGGTGTGGTGAGGTGATAGGGAGAGGAGGGTGGGTGTGGTGAGGTGAGGTGATAAGGAGAGGAGGGTGGGTGTGGTGAGGTGATAGGGTGAGGAGGGTGGGTGTGGTGAGGTGATAGGGTGAGGAGGGTGGGTGTGGTGAGGTGATAGGGTGAGGAGGGTGGGTGTGGTGAGGTGATAGGGAGAGGAGGTTGGGTGTGGTGAGGTGATAGGGAGAGGAGGGAGGGTGTGGTGAGGTGATAGGGAGAGGAGGGAGGGTGTGGTGAGGTGATAGGGAGAGGAGGGTGGGTGTGGTGAGGTGACAGGGAGAGGAGGGTGGGTGTGGTGAGGTGACAGGGTGAGGAGGGAGGGTGTGGTGAGGTGACAGGGTGAGGATGTGGGTGTGGTGAGGTGATAGGGAGAGGAGGGTGGGTGTGGAGAGGTGATTGGGTGAGGAGGGTGGGTGTGGTGAGGTGATAGGGTGAGGAGGGTGGGTGTGGTGAGGTGATAGGGTGAGGAGGGTGGGTGTGGTGAGGTGATAGGGAGAGGAGGTTGGGTGTGGTGAGGTGATAGGGAGAGGAGGGAGGGTGTGGTGAGGTGATAGGGAGAGGAGGGTGGGTGTGGTGAGGTGATAGGGAGAGGAGGGTGGGTGTGGTGAGGTGACAGGGTGAGGAGGGTGGGTGTGGTGAGGTGACAGGGTGAGGATGTGGGTGTGGTGATAGGGAGAGGAGGGTGGGTGTGGTGAGGTGATAGGGTGAGGAGGGTGGGTGTGGTGAGGTGATAGGGAGAGGAGGGTGAGTGTGGTGAGGTGATAGGGAGAGGAGGGTGGGTGTGGTGAGGAGATAGGGAGAGGAGGGTGGGTGTGGTGAGGTGATAGGGAGTGGAGGGTGGGTGTGGCGAGGTGATAGGGAGAGGAGGGTGGGTGTGGCGAGGTGATAGGGTGAGGAGGGTGGGTGTGGCGAGGTGATAGGAAGAGGAAAGTGGGTGTGGTGAGGTGATAGGGTGAGGAGGGTGGGTGTGGTGAGGTGATAGGGAGTGGAGGGTGGGTGTGGTGAGGTGATAGGGAGAGGAGGGTGGGTGTGGTGAGGTGATAGGGAGAGGAGGGTGGGTGTGGTGAGGTGATAGGGTGAGGCGGGTGAGTGTGGTGAGGTGATAGGGAGAGGAGGGTGGGTGTGGTGAGGTGATAGGGAGTGGAGGGTGGGTGTGGTGAGGTGATAGGGAGAGGAGGGTGAGTGTGGTGAGGTGATAGGGAGAGGAGGGTGAGTGTGGTGAGGTGATAGGGAGAGGAGGGTGGGTGTGGTGAGATGATAGGGAGAGGAGGGTGGGTGTGGTGAGGTGATAGGGTGAGGAGGGTGAGTGTGGTGAGGTGATAGGGAGAGGAGGGTGGGTGTGGTGAGGTGATAGGGAGATGGGTGTGGTGAAGTGATAGGGAGAGGAGGGTGGGTGTGGTGAGGTGATAGAGAGAGGAGGGTGGGTGTGGTGAAGTGATAGGGAGAGGAGGGTGGGTGTGGTGAGGTGATAGGGAGAGGAGGGTGGGTGTGGTGAGGTGATAGGGAAAGGAGGGTGGGTGTGGTGAGGTGATAGGGAGAGGAGGGTGGGTGAGGTGATAGGGAGTGGAGGGTGGGTGTGGTGAGGAGATAGGGAGAGGAGGGTGGGTGTGGTGAGGTGAGGTTATAGGGAGAGGAGGGTGGGAGTGGTGAGGTGATAGGGAGAGGAGGGTGGGTGTGGTGAGGTGATAGGGTGAGGAGGGTGAGTGTGGTGAGGTGATAGGGAGAGGAGGGTGGGTGTTGTGAGGTGACAGGGTGAGGATGGTGGGTGTGGTGAGGTGATAGGGAGATGGGTGTGGTGAGGTGATAGGGAGAGGAGGGTGGGTGTGGTGAGGTGATAGGGAGAGGAGGGTGGGTGTGGTGAGGTGATAGGGAGAGGAGGGTGGGTGTGGTGAGGTGATAGGGAGAGGAGGGTGGGTGTGGTGAGGTGATAGGTTGAGGAGGGTGGGTGTGGCAAGGTGATAGGGAAAGGAGGGTGGGTGTGTTGAGGTGATAGGGAGAGGAGGGTGAGTGTGGTGAGGTGATAGGGAGAGGAGGGTGAATGTGGTGAGGTGATAGGGTGAGGAGGGTGGGTGTGGTGAGGTGATAGGGAGAGGAGGGTGGGTGTGGTGAGGTGATAGGGAGAGGAGGTTGAGTGTGGTGAGGAGATAGGGAGAGGAGGGTGGGTGTGGTGAAGTGATAGGGAGAGGAGGGTGGGTGCGGTGAGGTGATAGGGAGAGGAGGGTGAGTGTGGTGAGGTGATAGGGAGAGGAGGGTGAGTGTGGTGAGGTGATAGGGAGAGGAGGGTGGATGTGGTGAGATGATAGGGAGAGGAGGGTGGGTGTGGTGATGTGATAGGGTGAGTGTGGTGAGGTGATAGGGAGAGGAGGGTGGGTGTGGTGAGGTGATAGGGTGAGGAGGGTGGGTGTGGTGAGGTGATAGGGAGATGGGTGTGGTGAAGTGATAGGGAGAGGAGGGTGGGTGTGGTGAGGTGATAGGGAGAGGAGGGTGGGTGTGGTGAAGTGATAGGGAGAGGAGGGTGGGTGTGGTGAGGTGATAGGGAGAGGAGGGTGGGTGTGGTGAGGTGATAGGGAAAGGAGGGTGGGTGTGGTGAGGTGATAGGGAAAGGAGGGTGGGTGTGGGTGAGGTGATAGGGAGAGGAGGGTGGGTGAGGTGATAGGGAGTGGAGGGTGGGTGTGGTGAGGAGATAGGGAGAGGAGGGTGGGTGTGGTGAGGTGAGGTTATAGGGAGAGGAGGGTGGGAGTGGTGAGGTGATAGGGAGAGGAGGGTGGGTGTGGTGAGGTGATAGGGTGAGGAGGGTGAGTGTGGTGAGGTGATAGGGAGAGGAGGGTGGGTGTTGTGAGGTGACAGGGTGAGGATGGTGGGTGTGGTGAGGTGATAGGGAGATGGGTGTGGTGAGGTGATAGGGAGAGGAGGGTGGGTGTGGTGAGGTGATAGGGAGAGGAGGGTGGGTATGGTGAGGTGATAGGGAGAGGAGGGTGGGTGTGGTGAAGTGATAGCGAGAGGAGGGTGGGTGTGGTGAGGTGATAGGGAGAGGAGGGTGGGTGTGGTGAGGTGATAGGGAAAGGAGGGTGGGTGTGGTGAGTTCATAGGGAGAGGAGGGTGGGTGTGGTGAGGTGATAGGGAGAGTAGGGTGGGTGTGGTGAGGAGATTGGGAGAGGAGGGTGGGTGTGGTGAGGTAAGGTGATAGGGAGAGGAGGGTGGGTGTGGTGAGGTAATAGGGAGAGGAGGGTGGGTGTGGTGAGGTGATAGGTTGAGGAGGGTGGGTGTGGCAAGGTGATAGGGAAAGGAGGGTGGGTGTGGTGAGGTGATAGGGAGAGGAGGGTGAGTGTGGTGAGGTGATAGGGAGAGGAGGGTGAATGTGGTGAGGTGATAGGGTGAGGAGGGAGGGTGTGGTGAGGTGATAGGGAGAGGAGGGTGGGTGTGGTGAGGTGATAGGGAGAGGAGAGTGGCTGTGGTGAGGAGATAGGGAGAGGAGGGTGGGTGTGGTGAAGTGATAGGGAGAGGAGGGTGGGTGTGGTGAGGTGATAGGGAGAGGAGGGTGGGTGTGGTGAGGTGATAGGGCGAGGAGGGTAAGTGTGGTGAGGTGATAGGGAGAGGAGGGAGGGTGAGGTGAGATGATAGGGAGAGGATGATGGGTGTGGTGATGTGATAGGGTGATGAGGGTGAGTGTGGTGAGGTGATAGGGAGAGGAGGGTGGGTGTTGTGAGGTGACAGGGTGAGGATGGTGGGTGTGGTGAGGTGATAGGGAGATGGGTGTGGTGAGGTGATAGGGAGAGGAGGGTGGGTGTGTTGAGGTGATAGGGAGAGGAGGGTGGGTGTGGTGAGGTGATAGGGAGAGGAGGGTGGGTATGGTGAAGTGATAGGGAGAAGAGGGTGGGTGTGGTGAGGTGATAGGGAGAGGAGGTTGGGTGTGGTGAGGTGATAGGGAGAGGAGGGAGGGTGTGGTGAGGTGATAGGGAGAGGAGGGTGGGTGTGGTGAGGTGATAGGGAGAGGAGGGTGGGTGTGGTGAGGTGATAGGGTGAGGATGTGGGTGTGGTGAGGTGATAGGGAGAGGAGGGTGGGTGTGGTGAAGTGATAGGGAGAGGAGGGTGGGTGTGGTGAGGTTATAGGGAGAGGAGGGTGGGTGTGCTGAGGTGATAGGGAGAGAAGGGTGAGTGTGGTGAGGTGATAGGGAGAGGAGGGTGGGTGTGGTGAGATGATAGGGAGAGGATGATGGGTGTGGTGATGTGATAGGGTGATGAGGGTGAGTGTGGTGAGGTGATAGGGAGAGGAGGGTGGGTGTTGTGAGGTGACAGGGTGAGGATGGTGGGTGTGGTGAGGTGATAGTGAGATGGGTGTGGTGAGGTGATAGGGAGAGGAGGGTGGGTGTGGTGAGGTGATAGGGAGAGGAGGGTGGGTGTGGTGAGGTGATAGGGAGAGGAGGGTGGGTGTGGTGAGGAGATAGGGAGAGGAGGGTGGGTGTGGTGAGGTGATAGGGAGAGGAGGGAGGGTGTGGTGAGGTGATAGGGAGAGGAGGGTGGGTGTGGTGAGGTGAGGTGATAAGGAGAGGAGGGTGGGTGTGGTGAGGTGATAGGGTGAGGAGGGTGGGTGTGGTGAGGTGATAGGGTGAGGAGGGTGGGTGTGGTGAGGTGATAGGGTGAGGAGGGTGGGTGTGGTGAGGTGATAGGGAGAGGAGAGTGGGTGTGGTGAGGTGATAGGGAGAGGAGGGTGGGTGTGGTGAGGTGATAGGGAGAGGAGGGTGGGTGTGGTGAGGTGAGGTGATAAGGAGAGGAGGGTGGGTGTGGTGAGGTGATAGGGTGAGGAGGGTGGGTGTGGTGAGGTGATAGGGTGAGGAGGGTGGGTGTGGTGAGGTGATAGGGTGAGGAGGGTGGGTGTGGTGAGGTGATAGGGAGAGGAGGTTGGGTGTGGTGAGGTGATAGGGAGAAGAGGTTGGGTCTGGTGAGGTGATAGGGAGAGGAGGGAGGGTGTGGTGAGGTGATAGGGAGAGGAGGGTGGGTGTGGTGAGGTGACAGGGAGAGGAGGGTGGGTGTGGTGAGGTGACAGGGTGAGGAGGGAGGGTGTGGTGAGGTGACAGGGTGAGGATGTGGGTGTGGTGAGGTGATAGGGAGAGGAGGGTGGGTGTGGTGAGGTGATAGGGTGAGGAGGGTGGGTGTGGTGAGGTGATAGGGTGAGGAGGGTGGGTGTGGTGAGGTGATAGGGAGAGGAGGGTGGGTGTGGTGAGGTGATAGGGAGAGGAGGGTGGGTGTGGTGAGGAGATAGGGAGAGGAGGGTGGGTGTGGTGAGGTGATAGGGAGAGGAGGGTGGGTGTGGTGAGGTGATAGGGAGAGGAGGGTGGGTGTGGTGAGGTGATAGGGAGAGGAGGGTGGGTGTGGTGAGGTGATAGGGAGAGGAGGGTGGGTGTGGCGAGGTGAAATGGATTGGAGGGTGGGTGTGGCGAGGTGATAGGGAGAGGAGGGTGGGTGTGGCGAGGTGATAGGGTGAGGAGGGTGGGTGTGGCGAGGTGATAGGGAGAGGAGGGTGGGTGTGGTGAGGAGATAGGGAGAGGAGGGTGGGTGTGGTGAGGTGAGGTGATAGGGAGAGGAGGGTGGGTGTGGTGAGGTGATAGGGAGAGGAGGGTGGGTGTGGTGAGGTGATAGGTTGAGGAGGGTGGGTGTGGTGAGGTGATAGGGAGAGGAGGGTGGGTGTGGTGAGGTGATAGGGAGAGGAGGGTGGGTGTGGTGAGGTGATAGGGAGAGGAGGGTGAGTGTGGTGAGGTGATAGGGAGAGGAGGGTGAGTGTGGTGAGGAGATAGGGAGAGGAGGAAGGGTGTGGTGAGGTGATAGGGTGAGGAGGGTGGGTGTGGTGAGGTGATAGGGAGAGGAGGGTGGGTGTGGTGAGGTGATAGGGAGAGGAGGGTGGGTGTGGTGAGGTGATAGGGAGAGGAGGGTGGGTGTGGTGAGGTGATAGGGAGAGGAGGGTGGGTGTGGTGAGGTGATAGGGAGAGGAGGGTGGGTGTGGTGAGGTGATTGGGTGAGGAGGGTGGGTGTGGTGAGGTGATAGGGTGAGGAGGGTGGGTGTGGTGAGGTGATAGGTGAGGAGGGTGGGTGTGGTGAGGTGATAATGAGAGGAGGGTGGGTGTGGTGAGGTGATAGGGAGAGGAGGTTGGGTGTGGTGAGGTGATAGGGAGAGGAGGGAGGGTGTGGTGAGGTGATAGGGAGAGGAGGGTGGGTGTGGTGAGGTGATAGGGAGAGGAGGGTGGGTGTGGTGAGGTGATAGGGTGAGGATGTGGGTGTGGTGAGGTGATAGGGAGAGGAGGGTGGGTGTGGTGTGGTGATAGGGTGAGGAGGGTGGGTGTGGTGAGGTGATAGGGAGAGGAGGGTGGGCGTGGTGAGGTGATAGGGAGAGGAGGGTGGGCGTGGTGAGGAGATAGGGAGAGGAGGGTGGGTGTGGTGAGGTGATAGGGAGAGGAGGGTGGGTGTGGTGAGGTGATTGGGTGAGGAGGGTGGGTGTGGTGAGGTGATAGGGTGAGGAGGGTGGGTGTGGTGAGGTGATAGGGTGAGGAGGGTGGGTGTGGTGAGGTGATAGGGAGAGGAGGTTGGGTGTGGTGAGGTGATAGGGAGAGGAGGGAGGGTGTGGTGAGGTGATAGGGAGAGGAGGGTGGGTGTGGTGAGGTGATAGGGAGAGGAGGGTGGGTGTGGTGAGGTGACAGGGTGAGGAGTGTGGGTGTGGTGAGGTGACAGGGTGAGGATGTGGGTGTGGTGATAGGGAGAGGAGGGTGGGTGTGGTGAGGTGATAGGGTGAGGAGGGTGGGTGTGGTGAGGTGATAGGGAGAGGAGGGTGAGTGTGGTGAGGTGATAGGGAGAGGAGGGTGAGTGTGGTGAGGAGATAGGGAGAGGAGGGTGGGTGTGGTGAGGTGATAGGGAGTGGAGGGTGGGTGTGGCGAGGTGATAGGGAGAGTAGGGTGGGTGTGGCGAGGTGATAGGGTGAGGAGGGTGGGTGTGGCGAGGTGATAGGAAGAGGAGGGTGGGTGTGGTGAGGTGATAGGGTGAGGAGGGTGGGTGTGGTGAGGTGATAGGGAGTGGAGGGTGGGTGTGGTGAGGTGATAGGGAGAGGAGGGTGGGTGTGGTGAGGTGATAGGGAGAGGAGGGTGGGTGTGGTGAGGTGATAGGGTGAGGAGGGTGAGTGTGGTGAGGTGATAGGGAGAGGAGGGTGGGTGTGGTGAGGTGATAGGGAGAGGAGGGTGGGTGTGGTGAGGTGATAGGGAGAGGAGGGTGAGTGTGGTGAGGTGATAGGGAGAGGAGGGTGAGTGTGGTGAGGTGATAGGGAGAGGAGGGTGGGTGTGGTGAGATGATAGGGAGAGGAGGGTGGGTGTGGTGAGGTGATAGGGTGAGGAGGGTGAGTGTGGTGAGGTGATAGGGAGAGGAGGGTGGGTGTGGTGAGGTGATAGGGTGAGTAGGGTGGGTGTGGTGAGGTGATAGGGAGATGGGTGTGGTGAAGTGATAGGGAGAGGAGGGTGGGTGTGGTGAGGTGATAGAGAGAGGAGGGTGGGTGTGGTGAAGTGATAGGGAGAGGAGGGTGGGTGTGGTGAGGTGATAGGGAGAGGAGGGTGGGTGTGGTGAGGTGATAGGGAAAGGAGGGTGGGTGTGGTGAGGTGATAGGGAGAGGAGGGTGGGTGAGGTGATAGGGAGTGGAGGGTGGGTGTGGTGAGGAGATAGGGAGAGGAGGGTGGGTGTGGTGAGGTGAGGTTATAGGGAGAGGAGGGTGGGAGTGGTGAGGTGATAGGGAGAGGAGGGTGGGTGTGGTGAGGTGATAGGGTGAGGAGGGTGAGTGTGGTGAGGTGATAGGGAGAGGAGGGTGGGTGTTGTGAGGTGACAGGGTGAGGATGGTGGGTGTGGTGAGGTGATAGGGAGATGGGTGTGGTGAGGTGATAGGGAGAGGAGGGTTGGTGTGGTGAGGTGATAGGGAGAGGAGGGTGGGTGTGGTGAGGTGATAGGGAGAGGAGGGTGGGTGTGGTGAAGTGATAGGGAGAAGAGGGTGGGTGTGGTGAGGTGATAGGGAGAGGAGGGTGGGTGTGGTGAGGTGATAGGGAGAGGAGGGTGGGTGTGGTGAGGTGATAGGGAGAGGAGGGTGGGTGTGGTGAGGTGATAGGGAGAGGAGGGTGGGTGTGGTGAGGTGATAGGGTGAGGAGGGTGGGTGTGGTGAGGTGATAGGGAGAGGAGGGTGAGTGTGGTGAGGTGATAGGGAGAGGAGGGTGAGTGTGGTGAGGTGATAGGGAGAGGAGGGTGGGGTGTGGTGAGATGATAGGGAGAGGAGGGTGGGTGTGGTGAGGTGATAGGGTGAGGAGGGTGAGTGTGGTGAGGTGATAGGGAGAGGAGGGTGGGTGTTGTGAGGTGATAGGGTGAGGATGGTGGGTGTGGTGAGGTGATAGGGAGATGGGTGTGGTGAAGTGATAGGGAGAGGAGGGTGGGTGTGGTGAGGTGATAGGGAGAGGAGGGTGGGTGTGGTGAAGTGATAGGGAGAGGAGGGTGGGTGTGGTGAGGTCATAGGGAGAGGAGTGTGTGTGTGGTGAGGTGATAGGGAAAGGAGGGTGGGTGTGGTGAGGTGATAGGGAAAGGAGGGTGGGTGTGGTGAGTTGATAGGGAGAGGAGGGTGGGTGAGGTGATAGGGAGTGGAGGGTGGGTGTGGTGAGGAGATAGGGAGAGGAGGGTGGGTGTGGTGAGTTGAGGTTATAGGGAGAGGAGGGTGGGAGTGGTGAGGTGATAGGGAGAGGAGGGTGGGTGTGGTGAGGTGATAGGGTGAGGAGGGTGAGTGTGGTGAGGTGATAGGGAGAGGAGGGTGGGTGTTGTGAGGTGACAGGGTGAGGATGGTGGGTGTGGTGAGGTGATAGGGAGATGGGTGTGGTGAGGTGATAGGGAGAGGAGGGTGGGTATGGTGAGGTGATAGGGAGAGGACGGTGGGTGTGGTGAGGTGATAGGGAGAGGAGGGTGGGTGTGGTGAAGTGATAGCGAGAGGAGGGTGGGTGTGGTGAGGTGATAGGGAGAGGAGGGTGGGTGTGGTGAGGTGATAGGGAAAGGAGGGTGGGTGTGGTGAGTTCATAGGGAGAGGAGGGTGGGTGTGGTGAGGTGATAGGGAGAGGAGGGTGGGTGTGGTGAGGAGATTGGGAGAGGAGGGTGGGTGTGGTGAGGTAAGGTGATAGGGAGAGGAGGGTGGGTGTGGTGAGGTGATAGGGAGAGGAGGGTGGGTGTGGTGAGGTGATAAGTTGAGGAGGGTGGGTGTGGCAAGGTGATAGGGAAAGGAGGGTGGGTGTGGTGAGGTGATAGGGAGAGGAGGGTGAGTGTGGTGAGGTGATAGGGAGAGGAGGGTGAATGTGGTGAGGTGATAGGGTGAGGAGGGTGGGTGTGGTGAGGTGATAGGGAGAGGAGGGTGGGTGTGGTGAGGTGATAGGGAGAGGAGGGTGGCTGTGGTGAGGAGATAGGGAGAGGAGGGTGGGTGTGGTGAAGTGATAGGGAGAGGAGGGTGGGTGTGGTGAGATGATAGGGAGAGGATGATGGGTGTGGTGATGTGATAGGGTGATGAGGGTGAGTGTGGTGAGGTGATAGGGAGAGGAGTGTGGGTGTTGTGAGGTGACAGGGTGAGGATGGTGGGTGTGGTGAGGTGATAGGGAGATGGGTGTGGTGAGGTGATAGGGAGAGGAGGGTGGGTGTGGTGAGGTGACAGGGAGAGGAGGGTGGGTGTGGTGAGGTGATAGGGAGAGGAGGGTGGGTGTGGTGAAGTGATAGGGAGAAGAAGGTGGGTGTGGTGAGGTGATAGGGAGAGGAGGGTTGGTGTGGTGAGGTGATAGGGAAAGGAGGGTGGGTGTGGTGAGGTGATAGGGAGAGGAGGGTGGGTGTGGTGAGGTGATTGGGTGAGGAGGGTGGGTGTGGTGAGGTGATAGGGTGAGGAGGGTGGGTGTGGTGAGGTGATAGGGTGAGAAGGGTGGGTGTGGTGAGGTGATAATGAGAGGAGGGTGGGTGTGGTGAGGTGATAGGGAGAGGAGGTTGGGTGTGGTGAGGTGATAGGGAGAGGAGGGAGGGTGTGTGAGGTGATAGGAAGAGGAGGGTGGGTGTGGTGAGGTGATAGGGAGAGGAGGGTGGGTGTGGTGAGGTGATAGGGTGAGGATGTGGGTGTGGTGAGGTGATAGGGAGAGGAGGGTGGGTGTGGTGAGGTGATAGGGTGAGGAGGGTGGGTGTGGTGAGGTGATAGGGAGAGGAGGGTGGGCGGGGTGAGGAGATAGGGAGAGGAGGATGGGCGTGGTGCGGAGATAGGGAGAGGAGGGTGGGTGTGGTGAGGTGATAGGGAGAGGAGGGTGGGTGTGGTGAGGTGATTGGGTGAGGAGCGTGGGTGTGGTGAGGTGATAGGGTGAGGAGGGTGGGTGTGGTGAGGTGATAGGGAGAGGAGGTTGGGTGTGGTGAGGTGATAGGGAGAGGAGGGAGGGTGTGGTGAGGTGATAGGGAGAGTAGGGTGGGTGTGGTGAGGTGATAGGGAGAGGAGGGTGGGTGTGGTGAGGTGACAGGGTGAGGAGGGTGGGTGTGGTGAGGTGACAGGGTGAGGATGTGGGTGTGGTGATAGGGAGAGGAGGGTGGGTGTGGTGAGGTGATAGGGTGAGGAGGGTGGGTGTGGTGAGGTGATAGGGTGAGGAGGGTGGGTGTGGTGAGGTGATAGGGAGAGGAGGGTGGGTGTGGTGAGGTGATAGGGAAAGGAGGGTGGGTGTGGTGAGTTCATAGGGAGAGGAGGGTGGGTGTGGTGAGGTGATAGGGAGAGGAGGGTGGGTGTGGTGAGGAGATTGGGAGAGGAGGGTGGGTGTGGTGAGGTAAGGTGATAGGGAGAGGAGGGTGGGTGTGGTGAGGTGATAGGGAGAGGAGGGTGGGTGTAGTGAGGTGATAGGTTGAGGAGCGTGGGTGTGGCAAGGTGATAGGGAAAGGAGGGTGGGTGTGGTGAGGTGATAGGGAGAGGAGGGTGAGTGTGGTGAGGTGATAGGGAGAGGAGGGTGAATGTGGTGAGGTGATAGGGTGAGGAGGGTGG
The DNA here is from genome assembly GCA_031769625.1 of Taudactylus pleione. NCBI lineage: Eukaryota > Metazoa > Chordata > Amphibia > Anura > Myobatrachidae > Taudactylus > Taudactylus pleione. The sequence goes on along the minus strand of JAUIMM010002248.1, from coordinate 6,580 downwards.
GTGTGGTGAGGTGATAGGGAGAGGAGGGTGGGTGTGGTGAGGTGATAGGGAGAGGAGGGTGAATGTGGTGAGGTGATAGGGTGAGGATGGTGGGTGTGGTGAGGTGATAGGGAGATGGGTGTGGTGAGGTGATAGGGAGAGGAGGGTGGGTGTGGTGAGGTGATGGGGAGAGGGTGGGTGGGTGTGGTGAGGTGATAGGGAGAGGAGGGTGGGTGTGGTGAGTGATAGGGAGAGAGGGGTGGGTGTGGTGAGGTGATAGGGAGAGGAGGGTGGGTGTGGTGTGGTGATAGGGAAGGAGGGTGGGTGTGGTGAGGTGATAGGGAGAGGAGGGTGGGGTGGTGGGTGTGGGTGATTGGGTGAGGAGGGTGGGGTGTGGTGAGGTGATAGGGTGAGGGGGGTGGGTGTGGTGAGGTGATAGGGTGAGAAGGGTGGGTGTGGTGAGGTGATATGAGAGGAGGGTGGGTGTGGTGAGGTGATAGGGAGTGGAGGGTGGGGTATGGTGAGGTGATAGGGAGAGGAGGGTGGGTGTGGGTGAGGTGATAGGGAGAGGAGGGGGGTGGGTGTGGTGAAGTGATAGCGAGAGGAGGGTGGGTGTGGTGAGGTGATAGGGGGAGGGGGGTGGGTGTGGTGAGGTGATAGGGAAGGAGGGTGGGTGTGGTGAGTTCATAGGGAGAGGAGGGTGGGTGTGGTGAGGTGATAGGGAGAGGAGGGTGGGTGTGGTGAGGAGATTGGGAGAGGAGGGTGGGTGTGGTGAGGTAAGGTGATAGGGAGAGGAGGGTGGGGTGTGGTGAGGTGATAGGGAGAGGAGGGTGGGTGTGGTGAGGTGATAGTTGAGGAGGGTGGGTGTGGCAAGGTGATAGGGAAAGGAGGGTGGGTGTGGTGAGGTGATAGGGAGAGGAGGGTGAGTGTGGTGAGGTGATAGGGAGAGGAGGGGTGAATGTGGTGAGGTGATAGGGTGAGGAGGGTGGGTGTGGTGAGGTGATAGGGAGAGGAGGGTGGGTGTGGTGAGGTGATAGGGAGAGGAGGGTGGCTGTGGTGAGGAGATAGGGAGAGGAGGGCGGGTGTGGTGAAGTGATAGGGAGAGGAGGGTGGGTGTGGTGAGGTGATAGGGGAGAGGAGGGTGGGTGTGGTGAGGTGATAGGGCGAGGAGGGTGAGTGTGGTGAGGTGATAGGGAGAGGAGAGAGGGTGTGGTGAGATGATAGGGAGAGGATGATGGGTGTGGTGATGTGATAGGGTGATGAGGGTGAGTGTGGTGAGGTGATAGGGAGAGGAGGGTGGGTGTTGTGAGGTGACAGGGTGAGGATGGTGGGTGTGGTGAGGTGATAGGGAGATGGGTGTGGTGAGGTGATAGGGAGAGGAGGGTGGGTGTGGTGAGGTGATAGGGAGAGGAGGGTGGGTGTGGTGAGGTGATAGGGAGAGGAGGGTGGGTGTGGTGAAGTGATAGGGAGAAGAAGGTGGGTGATAGGGAGAGGAGGGTGGGTGTGGTGAGGTGATAGGGAAAGGAGGGTGGGTGTGGTGAGGTGATAGGGAGAGGAGGGTGGGTGTGGTGAGGTGATTGGGTGAGAAGGGTGGGTGTGGTGAGGTGATAGGGTGAGGAGGGTGGGTGTGGTGAGGTGATAGGGTGAGAAGGGTGGGTGTGGTGAGGTGATAATGAGAGGAGGGTGGGTGTGGTGAGGTGATAGGGAGAGGAGGTTGGGTGTGGTGAGGTGATAGTGGAGAGGAGGGAGGGTGTGTGAGGTGATAGGAAGAGGAGGGTGGGTGTGGTGAGGTGATAGGGAGAGGAGGGTGGGTGTGGTGAGGTGATAGGGTGAGGATGTGGGTGTGGTGAGGTAATAGGGAGAGGAGGGTGGGTGTGGTGAGGTGAAAGGGTGAGGAGGGTGGGTGTGGTGAGGTGATAGGGAGAGGAGGGTGGGCGGGGTGAGGAGATAGGGAGAGGAGGATGGGCGTGGTGAGGAGATAGGGAGAGGAGGGTGGGTGTGGTGAGGTGATAGGGAGAGGAGGGTGGGTGTGGTGAGGTGATTGGGTGAGGAGCGTCGGTGTGGTGAGGTGATAGGGTGAGGAGGGTGGGTGTGGTGAGGTGATAGGGTGAGGAGGGTGGGTGTGGTGAGGTGATAGGGAGAGGAGGTTGGGTGTGGTGAGGTGATAGGGAGAGGAGGGAGGGTGTGGTGAGGTGATAGGGAGAGTAGGGTGGGTGTGGTGAGGTGATAGGGAGAGGAGGGTGGGTGTGGTGAGGTGACAGGGTGAGGAGGGTGGGTGTGGTGAGGTGACAGGGTGAGGATGTGGGTGTGGTGATAGGGAGAGGAGGGTGGGTGTGGTGAGGTGATAGGGTGAGGAGGGTGGGTGTGGTGAGGTGATAGGGAGAGGAGGGTGGGTGTGGTGAGGTGATAGGGAAAGGAGGGTGGGTGTGGTGAGTTCATAGGGAGAGGAGGGTGGGTGTGGTGAGGTGATAGGGAGAGGAGGGTGGGTGTGGTGAGGAGATTGGGAGAGGAGGGTGGGTGTGGTGAGGTAAGGTGATAGGGAGAGGAGGGTGGGTGTGGTGAGGTGATAGGGAGAGGAGGGTGGGTGTGGTGAGGTGATAGGTTGAGGAGCGTGGGTGTGGCAAGGTGATAGGGAAAGGAGGGTGGGTGTGGTGAGGTGATAGGGAGAGGAGGGTGAGTGTGGTGAGGTGATAGGGAGAGGAGGGTGAATGTGGTGAGGTGATAGGGTGAGGAGGGTGGGTGTGGTGAGGTGATAGGGAGAGGAGGGTGGGTGTGGTGAGGTGATAGGGAGAGGAGGGTGAATGTGGTGAGGTGATAGGGTGAGGATGGTGGGTGTGGTGAGGTGATAGGGAGATGGGTGTGGTGAGGTGATAGGGAGAGGAGGGTGGGTGTGGTGAGGTGATAGGGAGAGGAGGGTGGGTGTGGTGAGGTGATAGGGAGAGGAGGGTGGGTGTGGTGAAGTGATAGGGAGAAGAGGGTGGGTGTGGTGAGGTGATAGGGAGAGGAGGGTGGGTGTGGTGAGGTGATAGGGAAAGGAGGGTGGGTGTGGTGAGGTGATAGGGAGAGGAGGGTGGGTGTGGTGAGGTGATTGGGTGAGGAGGGTGGGTGTGGTGAGGTGATAGGGTGAGGAGGGTGGGTGTGGTGAGGTGATAGGGTGAGAAGGGTGGGTGTGGTGAGGTGATAATGAGAGGACGGTGGGTGTGGTGAGGTGATAGGGAGAGGAGGTTGGGTGTGGTGAGGTGATAGGGAGAGGAGGGAGGGTGTGGTGAGGTGATAGGGAGAGGAGGGTGGGTGTGGTGAGGTGATAGGGAGAGGAGGGTGGGTGTGGTGAGGTGAGGTGAGGGTGAGGATGTGGGTGTGGTGAGGTGATAGGGAGATGGGTGTGGTGAAGTGATAGGGAGAGGAGGGTGGGTATGGTGAGGTGATAGGGAGAGGAGGGTGGGTGTGGTGAGATGATTGGGAGAGGAGGGTGGGGTGTGGTGAAGTGATAGCGAGAGGAGGGTGGGTGTGGTGAGGTGATAGGGAGAGGAGGGTGGGTGTGGTGAGGTGATAGGGAAAGGAGGGTGGGTGTGGTGAGTTCATAGGGAGAGGAGGGTGGGTGTGGTGAGGTGATAGGGAGAGGAGGGTGGGTGTGGTGAGGAGATTGGGAGAGGAGGGTGGGTGTGGTGAGGTAAGGTGATAGGGAGAGGAGGGTGGGTGTGGTGAGGTGATAGGGAGAGGAGGGTGGGTGTGGTGAGGTGATAAGTTGAGGAGGGTGGGGGTGTGGCAAGGTGATAGGGAAAGGAGGGTGGGTGTGGTGAGGTGATAGGGTGAGGATGTGGGTGTGGTGAGGTGATAGGGAGATGGGTGTGGTGAAGTGATAGGGAGAGGAGGGTGGGTATGGTGAGGTGATAGGGAGAGGAGGGTGGGGTGTGGTGAGGTGATAGGGAGAGGAGGGTGGGTGTGGTGAAGTGATAGCGAGAGGAGGGTGGGTGTGGTGAGGTGATAGGGAGAGGAGGGTGGGTGTGGTGAGGTGATAGGGAAAGGAGGGTGGGTGTGGTGAGTTCATAGGGAGAGGAGGGTGGGTGTGGTGAGGTGATAGGGAGAGGAGGGTGGGTGTGGTGAGGAGATTGGGAGAGGAGGGTGGGTGTGGTGAGGTAAGGTGATAGGGAGAGGAGGGTGGGTGTGGTGAGGTGATAGGGAGAGGAGGGTGGGTGTGGTGAGGTGATAAGTTGAGGAGGGTGGGTGTGGCAAGGTGATAGGGAAAGGAGGGTGGGTGTGGTGAGGTGATAGGGAGAGGAGGGTGAGTGTGGTGAGGTGATAGGGAGAGGAGGGTGAATGTGGTGAGGTGATAGGGTGAGGAGGGTGGGTGTGGTGAGGTGATAGGGAGAGGAGGGTGGGTGTGGTGAGGTGATAGGGAGAGGAGGGTGGCTGTGGTGAGGAGATAGGGAGAGGAGGGTGGGTGTGGTGAAGTGATAGGGAGAGGAGGGTGGGTGTGGTGAGGTGATAGGGAGAGGAGGGTGGGTGTGGTGAGGTGATAGGGCGAGGAGGGTGAGTGTGGTGAGGTGATAGGGAGAGGAGGGAGGGTGTGGTGAGATGATAGGGAGAGGATGTGGGTGTGGTGAGGTGATAGGGAGATGGGTGTGGTGAAGTGATAGGGTGGGTGTGGTGAGGTGATAGGGAGAGGAGGGTGGGTGTGGTGAGGTGCTAGGGAGAGGAGGGTGGGTGTGGTGAGGTGATAGGGTGAGGAGGGTGGGTGTGCTGAGGTGATAGGGAGAGGAGGGTGGGCGGGGTGAGGTGATAGGGAGAGGAGGGTGGCGTGGTGAGGAGATAGGGAGAGGAGGGTGGGTGTGGTGAGGTGATAGGGAGAGGAGGGTGGGTGTGGTGAGGTGATTGGGTGAGGAGCGTGGGTGTGGTGAGGTGATAGGGTGAGGAGGGTGGGTGTGGTGAGGTGATAGGGTGAGGAGGGTGGGTGTGGTGAGGTGATAGGGAGAGGAGGTTGGGTGTGGTGAGGTGATAGGGAGAGGAGGGAGGGTGTGGTGAGGTGATAGGGAGAGGAGGGTGGGTGTGGTGAGGTGACAGGGAGAGGAGGGTGGGTGTGGTGAGGTGACAGGGTGAGGAGGGTGGGTGTGGTGAGGTGACAGGGTGAGGATGTGGGTGTGGTGATAGGGAGAGGAGGGTGGGGTGTGGTGAGGTGATAGGGTGAGGAGGGTGGGTGTGGTGAGGTGATAGGGAGAGGAGGGTGGGTGTGGTGAGGTGATAGGGAGAGGAGGGTGGGTGTGGTGAGGAGATAGGGAGAGGAGGGTGGGGTGTGGTGAGGTGATAGGGAGAGGAGGGTGGGTGTTGCGAGGTGATAGGGTGAGGAGGGTGGGTGTGGCGAGGTGATAGGGAGAGGAAGGTGGGTGTGGTGAGGTGATAGGGTGAGGAGGGTGGGTGTGGTGAGGTGATAGGGAGTGGAGGGTGGGTGTGGTGAGGTGATAGGGAGAGGAGGGTGGGTGTGGTGAGGTGATAGGGAGAGGAGGGTGGGTGTGGTGAGGTGATAGGGTGAGGAGGGTGAGTGTGGTGAGGTGATAGGGAGAGGAGGGTGGGTGTGGTGAGGTGATAGGGAGTGGAGGGTGGGTGTGGTGAGGTGATAGGGAGAGGAGGGTGAGTGTGGTGAGGTGATAGGGAGAGGAGGGTGAGTGTGGTGAGGTGATAGGGAGAGGAGGGTGGGTGTGGTGAGATGATAGGGAGAGGAGGGTGGGTGTGGTGAGGTGATAGGGAGAGGAGGTTGGGTGTTGTGAGGTGACGGTGAGGATGGTGGGTGTGGTGAGGTGATAGGGAGATGGGTGTGGTGAGGTGATAGGGAGAGGAGGGTGGGTGTGGTGAGGTGATAGGGAGAGGAGGGTGGGTGTGGGTGAGGTGATAGGGAGAGGAGGGTGGGGTGTGGTGAAGTGATAGCGAGAGGAGGGTGGGTGTGGTGAGGTGATAGGGAGAGGAGGGGGGTGTGGGTGAGGTGATAGGGAAAGGAGGGTGGGTGTGGAGAGTTCATAGGGAGAGGAGGGTGGGTGTGGTGAGGTGATAGGGAGAGGAGGGTGGGTGTGGTGAGGAGATTGGGAGAGGAGGGTGGGTGTGGTGAGGTGAGGTGATAGGGAGAGGAGGGTGGGTGTGGTGAGGTGATAGGGAGAGGAGGGTGGGTGTGGTGAGGTGATAGGTTGAGGAGGGTGGGGTGTGGTGAGGTGATAGGGAGAGAGGGTGAGTGTGGTGAGGTGATAGGGAGAGGAGGGTGAATGTGGTGAGGTGATAGGGTGAGGAGGGTGGTGTGGTGAGGTGATAGGGAGAGGAGGGTGGGTGTGGTGAGGTGATAGGGAGAGGAGGGTGGCTGTGGTGAGGAGATAGGGAGAGGAGGGTGGGTGTGGTGAAGTGATAGGGAGAGGAGGGTGGGTGTGGTGAGGTGATAGGGAGAGGAGGGTGGGTGTGGTGAGGTGATAGGGAGAGGAGGGTGAGTGTGGTGAGGTGATAGGGAGAGGAGGGTTGGTGTGGTGAGATGATAGGGAGAGGATGATGGGTGTGCTGATGTGATAGGGTGATGAGGGTGAGTGTGGTGAGGTGATAGGGAGAGGAGGGTGGATGTTGTGAGGTG